>CM021106.1:550250344-550354602 GCA_007115665.2 Sequoiadendron giganteum
TTGATTTGCATTTAGATTGTTTCCTTGGTTTTTTTCTGGGGTTGTCTTAGTTGCAACTGCTATTGAATTGAATATTGGTTTAAAAATTTGTGTTCCAGTCACAACATCATTGTTTCCAACATTTCTATACTTTTTCCAAAACTTGGGTTTATCGTTGTTGTTGTGATTAGAGGAATTGGCATTGTTTGGTCCTTCATTATATGTTTTTAGAACTCCTCTTTTGACCAAATCTTCTTCTATCTTGAGACCATTTTCAATCATTTTCTTGAATGTGGGTGGAAATTTTAGTTCAAGTCTATAACTCCTATCATCGTTAAAATTATAAATGAATAGTTCCATCTTTTCCTTTTCAAGTATGAAACGTGGATACCTTGCAAACAACCTTCTCCACCTTTGCAAAAATGAGAGAAATGTTCCACCTTTATTTATTTTAGTATTGCAAAGATCCTTCATTGTGATATCATTTTTTATATTGTAGGAATATTGAGTTATAAATTTATTAATCAAATCTTTAAAAGATCTAATTCCTAGAGTTAATTTTGAAAACCACTCCATACATTGGTCACCTAAGCTTCTTGGAAATAGCCTCATCAAGTAGGTCTCTTCATGAGAAAACTCTAAGCTCATAGCTCCAAATTCCCTTACATGGTCAAGAGGATCTATTTTTACATTGTATTTATCGTACTTGGGAAAATCATAGTTTTTTGGAAATGGGATTATGTTCATGTTTTGAGAAAAGGGATATGGAAAAATATCTTGCAACAAGTATCTCTTAGTAGTTCTTGTTTGCATATCCTAGAATTGTTGTTGTAAGGTTTGTATTTGATGTTTCATTACATCCACTTCATTTGTATTGTGTGGTTCAATATTAGTTCTTGTAGGTGTTTCTTTCAGCCTATTAATATCAAAGTCTTTCAAAATTTTAACACCTAGATTAGCTAACATCGAAAGATATTTTTCTCCATCCTTTTCTAGAAATTTCTCCATAAAATTATGGAACTTGGGGTCTTGTTGCATATATTGTAGATCTTCTTTAGATATTTCATCCTTATCATTTTGGTTGGATCAATTGAATATATTTTCCTCAATCTCATACATGTTTTGGATTTCCATTTTTTTCTCTTGAAGATATAGTTTGTGACCTTGTAAAAACTAGCATACAAATGTTATGATTGTCCACTAAACTTTGATCTTGGTTCGAAATAGTGTCAAAGGATATTAACTCAAGTCAAATAAAACAATAGATTCTATTGATTAGAATAAGTTGATAAATATGATTTAGACACTTTACGATGATAAATCTTGGTTTATTTTTGAAGAATTTCACTTGTAAGGTTCAGTTTTGGACAATTTTGGACTCTAGTTTGATTTGAGAAAGGTTTTTGTTTTGGTAAAAATCCTAATTCTGGTGTAAATTGTTTGACAGATAGGGAAAATAGCTCTCTGGTTTTTTCTTTGGTAGATGTGCTATAACAATCCTCTGATGTGCTAAAAGAATTGGCCAATGCACTAATAAACTAGTTCTATGCACTGTTAAATTGGTTGTATGTGTTGTACTATTACTCCTATGCACTAGAATATTCCTTCTATGCATTATACTGTTCCTCCTATGCGCAATAATTTTCCTCCTATGCACTAAAAGATGGGTCAAAGTGTTATTTAACAGATTGTATGTGCTATAACAGAGAGAAAATGTGTTATTTTGGATGTTTTCAGGATTTTGACAGTGATTTTATTTGACTCCAGAATATAAATTTCTGATTTTACGACTTAGTATCTGATTGGTCTATTTGTGAACTAAAAAAATTAATTGTTTTGATTGGATGATTTCTTTTGAAAAATGATTCATACACACATTAGTAATTTTTTTAACAATTGTTTCAATTATACACATTAAACATAGAGTGTGTGTTCTAGAATCAGGTCTAATTATTTCAATTTTCAAAGGTATAACACAATAAAGATAGTTCAGGCACTTTTTTATCTCAAAAGGTCACTAAGAATACCATAGCCGACACTTGGAACTATGTTAGCTCACACAACCATATCTCCCCCTAGAAGGTGCCCGTGTTTCTACCTTTTCAAAGTCTTAACCAAAAGTTGAATCCTCGAATTTTGATCAGGGTCTCTGATAATTATATGGTGAGTGCCTTGGGGCTAGATTCTTCCCTCCCCTTACACTGTGGTATAGAAAGTGTTTAGAAACTAACACGGTTGGATTCTAACTTAAAGTTTGTATATAAGGTTTTTGTTCAGTGTGGAAATAGATTAAATCCCTTAGGAGACCTCCCAAAATTTAAAATAGAGGTTTTGGGGATGGTTATCTTGCACACTTCCATCAAATTTTGGACTTTCCCCGAATTCTCTTTTGATTATAGTGGGATGGAAAACATGGCTTTGGTTTTTCCCACTTAGGTCGTTCCCATAGGGTGAGTAATTATTCCCACTATGGTAGGCCATCTAAATGTGTTAATAAAAGATGAAAATTGAGTCTAGAATTTTGATCACCTAGTGAAGGGGAGAGCATAAGCCTATCACTTCAAACACAGTAAATAGGGGGTTCAATTATCATTTTACTTAAACTAGATGCCTAACTTAATAAAGGAAAGCAATAATAAAAGTTGAAAACCCTACAAACACCATTAGTAATTTAGTAGTTTTGGTCTTTGACCGATGTAAATGTTTCCAATAATTATCTTCGACCAACATACCTTGTACTTGTAACACATAAAAATGAGATTTATATGCAAAATTTTCAATTTTCTGTCAAAATAGTCTAATGCGCTAAAACTATAAACAAATGTGCTAAAGTAACAATTGAAAGCACAAGAATAATTATCGAATGAACTATAATAGTTATTGATTGCACCGAAAAAGTGTTTTGATGAGTTAAAATCATGATCTAACACGCTGAAATATCTATCGAATGCGCTATAAAAACTCTCAATCACTCTAAAACATAAACACGTCAAACCTATAGTCAATTTCCAGAAAAATGTTAAGTATGGAGATTTTCCCCATGGTGGGTGCCATTTATATGTGTGGGAGATAAGTTTAATTGAAATAAAAAACAACACACCTTAATGCAACATTATTAAAGAATTCAAACAATAGATTTAATCTAATTGAAGCATAATCAAATCTGTAAAAAAATTTCATTGCTCTCTAACTCCAAGGATTTATTAAATCAAAGTGGCTCTTAGATTGTGTGCACTATGATTATTAAAATGAAAACCTAAAGAATGAGAATGATGATCTAAATGATATGTTGTGATAAGATGATTTATAATGAAAGGTGTGACTATGATATGATATGAAATGATAAACTAAGATGTAACTAACATGATATGTTGTGACATGATTATAATCTAATATGATTGCTAAGATGATTCTATTTGATAATTGCTAAATGTTGTATGCTAAATGATCTAATATGTGTTGATGTTATTGCAGCTGTGGTTTGCACTTCATCAGCACAAAGAACACATGAATTAAATGAATAGCCTTCGGCTATTTAATTCATGTTCCCAATATCTAAATAAAGCAAAGGGCAGACCCTATATTGATTCGCATAATTCTCTTATTGATTGGCTGACCTAAATTGCATTTAATGATTTATCATATTTCTCTAAAGAGGCCGACCTAAGTAAAGTGGCGCCTTATGATGTATAAATACAAGGTCAATTATCATTGTAAAGACATTCGATTTGACAAGCAAGATCGCACTTACCTTTGAAGAGCAGAAATTCACATATAGTCATAAAGAGCAGAATTCGTACCTTAGAGCAGCAGTCTGATTTCAAGAAAGAAGACAGTCATTTGTATCTTGAAGGAGGGCAAATATATTGTATCAAGCATTGGCCATTGTTGGGCCTGAGTTGTAAGCAGATTTCTGTTATTGTGTTACCATATATAAGAGAATCATTTGTTGGGTTTTTCTCCCTCAAGAGGAGGGTTTTCCCAGGGTATCTTGTTGTGTTCATTGTCTTATGTGTTGCAATTCTTTTAAGTAATTTCATTATTCAATCTGATCTAAGGAACACTAACAATATGATTCATGCAAAGTAAAAATGCATAAAAGTGGGATCTATTTCCTATAGCAAGAGGTTTCTTTTATATTTTTTCAATGACAATTCTCGATGTAGCAGCAAGTAATGGTTCAAATTTGATCTGGATAAATAAATGGTAGAAAATGAAACATTTGGTGAGGAAGAAGGGGAAATGATTTCTCTAAGCAAAACATGGTGGAAAATGATTAGAAAGAAATTGTGGATCCATGAAGCCAACTAATTCCAACTGTAAAAGTTTGTTTGGAAAGATCAAATAAAATTGAATGCAAGTTAAAGCTTTCAACTTTATTGAGAATGAAGTTGTAAACATTTGATTAACGCAAAAAACACAATTGAATACAACTTGAAGCTTTCAAATTTGTTGAGAGAAAAGTTGTACACATGTGCTCAATTGAATATTTGATTTATTCAATTTTGGAGGGAAGATATATTATTAAAAAAAACATTTCAAATTTGTTTATTTAATAAAAGGGAGATGATAATTAAACAAACTATTTGATTTTAGTTTATTTAATTAAGATGGAATAATTGGATAGTTAAAGTAAAATAAACTATTGAATTTGTTTATTTAACTAAGATAAAATAAATGTAGAATGTGAACTATATAAAAAAATATTTTTATTTATTTATAATTAGATGAATTAAAGGTTAATTAATCAAATAGTTGTATTTGACTAATTAGATTTATCCAGACCATTTTTAGGTGTATACAAAAGTTATTCAAATTTTCACAAAAAAAAAAGGATTCACATATTTTTACCCAAAATATGATCCCACATTCTCTCAAAATTTGTCCCAAGCTAGCACAAGTAACACTAAATATTTACATAGTTATTATTCCTACTAAAACATCCCTATCCCATACCTAAGCTTGATTACTTCACATGTTACCCCCTCATAACAATTCAACATGCAAGATATCCAATGCATATATATTTTCTATTTATACAATAGTAAGAAAAGAGAAAGGCATTACATCATTGGCCTTGGCTACACATAACAAACAAGTTGTTCAAATACTAATTTAGTCATCATAATTTCTCAAAATAGAAACCTAGTTCTATGCACTAGCATCTTATTTATTCCACAAAAGTAGCCCTTTTCAATAAAAAAAAGATCACATCATGTAATGCAAAACTTAATCACATAAATTTACTTCCAAATGCATAGATTAAACACCGAGAAACTACACTCAGTCTCATTCATAATCTATCTTTTATGCATAAACCAAAAGTAAGGAGTGCAATTTCAAGAGAACATAAGATCTGTTACTCAAGTATTTTCAGACATAATTTCTTTGATTCACATTCAAGGTCTAAGCATACAAGATTACGACCTAAATGACATTCTATTATAATGTGGTTTAATACTAGTTCTCTTTATTAACTATATGTGGGTTAAGAAAAAGAGGAAACGAGATAATTTAATTCAATACAAGCAACTTGCAAACACAACCCTTTTGCATGTAGTATATTCGTATCATTATGAAAATAAAGTGAATAATATTTTGGTGTAGACACTTCTACAAACCATAAAAAAAACACACGAAGGGATGATACACTCAAACCAGGACATCCCTTTTAAATAACATAACATACATAGGGAGAGTTACTATAACTAAACATCGACGACAACATTAACCAAATATCCCAATGCTACAACACTTGCTCTGATAACAGGTGTGACACTTCCACCAAGGAACCCCAAAGGACAAGACAAAACTAGGTTACATGATTGAGCTAACATACAAGGTTCATTTTAAAGCACCACATTCAATGATTCTACATTAATTACTTCCATAACATGATGACTGATAATCAACATTAAAATCATTTTTAACTATCATATGAAAGATGCATTACTTTACAACACTCTTTATAAGATGAAATCATCACTAATTATTACATTACAATATTTACAACATTTCTGCCCATAGTACATGTGGGAAGATCCAGTTTACAATAAGTGATATAATGGAAGTACAATAAAAATGCATGAAAAATTTCCTTCTCAAACTAGAATAGGAACTGGAGTTCACTGTGTAATGACCAACCTCCATGCACATGAACAAGCAGCAAGAATACCCAATAGAGGAAAAAGAACCAACCTCCTAACCATGTGGAACCCTGAGGTCCACCCCTCATGCTAGGAGGTAACACAAGGTCCCACAACAAACAAATAAATCATAAAAGCAATAGGCCAACATAAATAAGGGGTATACATGACTCCAATACAACACTACTAACAACACAAACATCACTTACAACACTTACTTCACTTCCAACAACACTCACACAACAGAAAGAGGAAATACAACTAGGGAATGCTAGACTACAATAGGGAGGAGTTTCACCACATAACTTGATATGGGTTATCCTCGATACCACTTTGGATTTTAGCCCCCATTGAGAGTCACTCCCCTACTTGTAACTAGTAAGCCCTACACATCAAGCAAGTTATTGATCATATTGAACACTTATCATAATCACATGAAACCATACATAGATAGGAGGTCATCACCCTTAGGGTATTACATTTCACATAATACACTTAGACCCACAACATAGCCAAGCCACTTCCAAGGTTATCAATCATAAGGACCTTACATACAAATATACTCCCTCTTAGGCCTTTGGAAATAAACATTAAACAACTTGACACAAATGACACCCACTTTTTAACAATTACAAAATCGCCCAATTGCAATGATTACAACACATTCTTCAATACAACAACCAATCAACGTATTATAACCATGCAAATACTCCTTTAAATAAAACATTATTTCCACATTCTTATCACTCATTTAACATAACCACTTAATTCACTTAATAGGTTATTTACCACCATAATTTGAAACTAGAATAACAATTATTCTAATTAACTAATTATAGAGTAATTTTACTAACTGACTAATAAATAATTATGAAAGTAATCAACATTCATTAATTAACAAAATCACATAACTAAAATAATAGAAATATAACAAAACTTACATGAACCTTGCAGATGAAGATTAGTACCCTAGAATATATACTAAATCCCCAATGTCAAACCATGTTGAATCATGAGGTATAAAAAAAATGAGGAATTATAGTTTGCAGATAAAGAGTTCATTTACACTGTTAACATTGGTCTGCCAAGGGTTGATGTCCTAATATAAAAGATCTTCCCAAGCGTTTTATACAAATGATAAAATCTAAACATATTCCACTTGTTTCTTGTTTATCATGGAATTAAGGCTTGAAATCCGGGAATATATGCGTGTGTCAAGGATTCTCTTAACTATAGATTAAGCATCAATGCATCATGCTTCCTAGAACATATCAATTGATTAAACTAAAAACTTACAAGTATGTAACCACATGAAACTATGAATGCTAATCTTACTGATTTTTTGTGATGCCTGGAATATAATTCCTAAATAGAAATATATTTCTTTAATTTCATTTATTGTGTAACGATACATTGGTTGAATTTCACATTGAAAATTTAAACTAATTTATTGATCAAACCATTCTGAGCTACCAATCAGCAACATTTTCAAATACGCATAGGATTGATCGCACTACTAAAAGGCATTTATGGTAGACCATTTCAAGCAACTCTATAGGAAAATATAATAACATTATATTAAGGACAATAGCTTCATACTTCATCATATCACAAACCATCTTTAACCAAAACATAGTATCCAAAAAGAAATAAATAAAAAATCCAAGTTATTTAACATTAAAGAGCTTGAACGCAACTCAAACTCATAATATAATGAATTTAGTACATAATATACATTATCAAATGCAACATAGTAAAAAATTTCAAATTAAAATCGCATGTTAAAAACCATGGCAGAATGGTACAAGGTAGCGAATACTAGTTCCACAAATGGTGCAAAGAGGGGCATCGTTGTGGAAGGGAGTGTGCACATGGTATGAGTTGAAAAGGCTTAAGAAAGTTTTAACAAAAACCACAATTGACTGGTGTAACACCCAATTCCACTATATAAGTGTGTGTGTGTATCATATTTTGCTACTTAAATTTCCTTGGCATACATGTACACATGAATTGGAAACATAGGGTAAGGTGCACAAACTCCTTGATAGAATACGTCAAAAATATGTCAATTTGTGGAATGCAATGGTTACAGGATATGCACAAAATGGGTTTGTTATACTTTAAGGAAATATAATTGGGATGTGTAAATCGATGTCATGGAATACAATGATTGCAGGTTTTGTATAAATACATTTATTGATTGTGTTTATATGAGAATACATAGATAAATGTCTCATTTTCAGGTAGAATAAAACAACCAAAACATCTATTTTCAAAAGACAAAGAGATAGAAATAAATCTATTTATTACACATTAAAAAAAGCAAGTAAACATAAGATTGGAATCCAATCTAGATCCAACACCTAGAAGGAGGGAAATTTGAAGTCAAGCTCAAGCTTCCACTTGCAAATCTAATTTCTCTAAATCCCCAATCAAATTTCCAAAGCCCCTAATTCCCAGCAAGATCAACAATATATAAAAATTTATAGACCAATTTCTCCCTCCCGAAGGACAAATTCATAAATCTCTAAAACCCAAAATATTTATAGGAAGACAATATCAGTTGTACAAGAATTTCCATCTTTCCAACCGATTATAGTTAGTTTTAATTTAATTTATTAAATCAATAGTCAATTAAAAATATTTCATTTAAAATTCATAATTATGATAGATTCCTAATTTCACTCAAATGGGTAAACCATAAATACCCGTGCATTTATTACACATTATAATTAATTATATAGCTCGGTATAATGTATTTACCACATTACTACTATTTATTAATATAATATTACACTTATAAATTTATTTCATTATTAATTATGGCTATATATATATTTATAATTATATATTTATTTATCAACGTATTGCTTTTACTTATCAATTTTTTTAATGCATAAGATAACCAAGGCATGCTATTAGACAATTCAAATCAAATAAACCAAATGTTGAAATAGTTACCTGACAACTAACCAGGGTAAAAAAAAACTTCAAGCAACATTGACTGTCCATTGACAATAGTGAAAAGATATCAAACTAAATACTCATCCTCTTGGAGGATGATGGCTAGGGTAGGGGACCAAGTGCTATCTCTGGAGAATCTATCTATTGGGTTTTGAGGCACACTCAGACCTACCTATTTAGGTGGAGATGTAGCCTAGTACCTGTTCACTCAAGCATACAAGTGAGAGAACGTATTCATAATAGTTGAAGTAATAAGGAAGAAACTCTCACAATCATATCTCATTCCTATATCACCCCCATACTTCCAATGCTATGATACTATCCTTTCAACCTATCCTAAAAAAATGCTATCCAAATTAATCTCCACATAATAATAATAACATAACAATATGCATCTTTCTCACTAAAGAACTAATAGAAGCTCATGTCCATCTGCAACCAAAACAATTGAACACAAGTCAGTATATTTTTCATGACAATAAAGGTAATCATAATCAAAATCATAATGACATGTCAACACAATAATAAATATATTATAATCAAGTGAAAACCATATAGGTACCCAAAGCACAACCATCACATTAGTATGCCCATAGTGTGCATCCTAGTGTTGGTCATATTTGAACACAGACACACCCACATCATGCTAAACCTATCCTTTAACTTATTTAACAAGTCCTATCCTAACCTTCACACATAGTCCATAAATTCATAATATTCAACATCAACTACTTAACCTCATTAGCATATACCTTTAAATATCCCTATTATTTTACCTTAATCTCCAAGTTTTAAAGCCAAACCATCTACGCATCGATGATAGGAATGGAGGGGCACTACATACCACAACATAATAGATCATGAATTCCATATTTTATGTGTTCTCATTCTATTGTAGTAATTATGTGGACACTATAGTATTCCCCATAGAAAATAGGTCATATTATAGGGCCTAATATATCACACATATAGAGTTTTTGTACAAATATGAGCCTATCAGCTTACCTTGATCCTTGTGTGTTTGTATTTTGTTAGTGACATTGACACTGGGGGAATATTCCTTTTAGAATGATCCATGTACTTACACATGTGTTTCTATCCATTTGGATTGCATGTAATTTTATTTTACATATACTTATATCATTTGAGATGTCTTAATTTACTATTATAGAATATATTTAGTGAAATTAATTACTTGACATATTTTGCAATTTCTTTTTTCTTAGTTTACATCTAAAATTAATGTACTATTTTTCTCTCTTGAACTTCTTGCATTTGGTGGATTCAATAATTAAATGGGGCAATAATATAGTTAAAACCCCTCATATTCTACAAAGTTATAGGTACCAATAGAGAGACTCAATAAATTTCCCACATGGATCGCAATCACATGATAGTGATAGTGCTTGATATATCACTACTACCTTCTTTATTGGTATAATATTTTAACCCTAATCTCTCCTTATCTCTCTCATAATCATATGTAGTAATATTATATTGTAGTTATTTTTATCTCTGGTTGAATAACCAAAGCTACTCATTGCACATCTTTTATTTAGTATAGAATTTGTCATCAAGGATGCATGTCAAAGAATGAATGTATATATATATGATGAAATATTTTTGGTACTATTATTTTATAAGGATCATGATAAAATTTTCATCTTATTAAGTAGTTTATATGGATATTTTTAGTGATCATTCATGTTTTAATACATATTCATGTGGTTGCTACCACAATAGTGGTTTACACTTTTTGGGAGATCTTGATTTTCGTTGAAATCAAATATTTTTAGAAAATATAATGATTTAAGCCTTGAAAATTTCCATTTAAAGGATTTCAATTGAAGATGGTTTGATCAAACCACCTTAAACCAAGCCCCTTCTGATAGAACCCTGCTAGTTTTAAACCATACCTATAACAGAGTCTCCTTTACACCTATCAAAATGCTGATAAAAACCACTTTTGATCTACCTTCTGGGGGATCAAATGAGTTCATTTAAAATTTAAATTTTGCAATTATGTAGTCCTTAAATTATAAGCTTCCAAAAAATTATAATTTAAATTTAATCTAATTTTACTATTATATTTATTTTTTATTTCTTGTTAATGTAGGTTTTTCATTGAAAAATCAAGCTCTCTGTTCTGCACATGTAGAAAAATAGTATATTATCAAAATAAAATTTAAAAAAAAATGTTCATTTTGGGCATTGATTTCCTTGACCCATTAAAAAGAAAATTGAGTTTCGATACGTATAGAAAAAGTTATGTTGTATACAGTCTGCCTATGTTTGAATTATAATTGGTTTGACTTCAAAACTTGATTAAGGAAAAAATATTTAATTAAGCACTATGAAACGAAATGAACTAGTTATATATGTAGGTACAAATATAAATTCAAAAAAATTAGAATTTTATCCTTCATAAAAAAAGAAGTTATGCTGTATACGGTGAGCATCACTCAAAAATGTTGTTTACTAATAAAACTAGTTTTTGAAGTCCAGATGAAAAAAAGTGCAATGTGACTTCAAAAATTTTGAAAAAATATATTTAGAATCTATAGACAAAACTTCACAAATCACTAGTTTGCATCATCTTCAAATTCTTCACGGTTTAGCCACTATAGGAGCCTGAAAGTGAAGATTTGGTTAAAAAAAATCAGTTTAGTGTCAAGCTTTTCCGAAAATTGTAAACCAGTATTGTGGGATCACCCATGTTAGTATTCACATGCAACATGAATTGAGAGTATGGTATTCTTTCAAAAATGATGTTTTAAAAATTCCCTAAAATCCTAACAAGTGCATTACTGATGATAATGATATCATAGCTAATATATTTTCATCCTAGAAATTAAATTCCAAAGTTGATGACAATATGTTTTCCTTGCACCAATATATTTGTAGTTTAATTACTATTTTTATTAAATATATAAATTTTATGGTAGTTGAATGCCTAAATTATCTTCCAATAGATAAATTTTAAGAAAAGATAATGAAATGGGACTAGTATAGAAATGAAAAATAACACCTAATAAATTAAAGATATGAGGGAAAAAAGTTCTAAATACCGTAACATAATGTGTTGATCTATATAGTTATATAAAATTTGAGTGATTTTATATTAGGATTTGAATAAATTTTCTAAATATGAATGAATTAGAAAAATTGGAATAACCTAAAAATTGGTAAAGATAGGGGATAAAAATATAAAAAGTAGTCAAATGAGAACATAGCCACTAAATCATTCCTTTTTTTTGGGGGGGGTAAAATGCAATATAAATTTATATACTGATGTCAATTTCTATTGAGATTTGGTCCCATTTTCATAAAGTGACTTAATACAATTACTAAAAATTATACACTTTTATTTAAAGTTGTTTTTTTTTCCCAACCCTTCACAAATGCCCACATCAATACATTACCATATATTTTATTGTATATTATATATGCCTACAAACATTATGAGACATTTACATTTATTACACCTATTATTACCCTTTTGTGTGAAATAATTTACTTTCCACATTGATATTTGGATTCCCTTGTATTAGGATAATATTGTGACATGGGATTGATCTCTAACCATGTAGTATCTACCCAAAAATTAAAAAATCTATATTTCAAATGGGTGATCCCACAAAGTTGGTTTACAATTTCTGGGAGATTCTATTTTTTGCTAAAATCACATATTTTTAGAAAATATAATGATTTAAGCCTTAAAAAGTTCCATTTTAAGTATTTCAATTGAATATGGTTTGACCAAACCACCTTAGATCAAACCCCCTTGGATATAACCCTGCTAGTTTTAAACCATACCTACAACGGAGTCTCCTTTACACCTATCAAAATACTGATAAAAAATCACTTTTGATTTACCTTTTTGGGGATAAAATGAATTCATTTAAGATTTAATTCAAATGATCATGGTATTCCTCAACATGAGCTATCCAACGAATATAATTTTAATATGTTTTAGTTTTATTATGTATGTGTTTTTTAGTTTTATTAAGCATAGGTTTTTTCACCGAAAATCAAGCTTTCTATACTGCACATGTGAAAAAATAGAATATTATCAAAATTAAATTAAAAAATATATGTTCACACTGGGTATTTATGTCCTTGAGCCATTAAAAAAATAAATTGAATTTCGATACATACAAAAAAAGTTATGTTTTTATACAGTCCGCCTATGTTTCAATTGTAATTGATTTGACTTCGAAACTTGATTAAGGAAAAAATATTTAATAAAATACTATGAAACCAAATTAAAGTGCTAGATATTGTAGCTACAAATTTAAATTCGAAAAAATTAGAATTTTATCCTTCATACAGAAAAAGTTATGTTGTATATGGTGAGTGTCACTGCTTATATATATATATATTAAACTAGTTTTCAAAGGAGATGGAAAAAGAAGTGCAAACTGATTCCAAAATTTTTGAAAAAAGTATATTTGGAATCTATAGACAAAATTTGACAAATCACTAGCTTGCATTATCTTCAAATTCCTCACAGTTTAGCCACTATAATAGCCCGAAAGTGAAGATTTAGTTAAAAAAAATTAGTTTAGTGTCCAGTTTGCCCAAAAATTGTAAACCAGTATTGTGGGATCACCCAAATTTCTGCCAACATATGCCCATTTTATCATTTATTATAAGTTGGCTTGGTATATATTTGCATGATTTTATTGATATATACTTGTATTTAAAGGCATACAATTTATGTATTCAGTATCATCCAAAAAATTCATTACATAATTATCCCTATTAATGGGGTTCAGAAGGTTGATCTTCCTTTTGATTAAAGGAAATGGGTGAAATGGAAGGCATTGTAGGTAGGGTGGATAAAGATAAAATTTGACAGAGCTACCAAAAGAAACCTTGGACCGAGTGGTAAAGGTTGTGTGATTAGAAATCATACGTGTAAGGTTGTTTGTGAAAAAATAAAATTCCAAAGAGAAGCAACTAATAACATAGCCTAATTTTGGGCTGCATATATGGGTTTGAAATGTGTATTCGACATAAAGACTAGGAGAGTGCACTTAGAAGGTGATTCATTAATAACAATAAATGCTATCCATCAAAAGAAAATACCAAATTGGAAGCTTAGCAAGTGGTTGGATCTAATCCAGAAATCGATAGGAAGATCCAAAGATTTTAAGATATCACATATATACTAAGAAGGAAACATGGTGGAAGATGAGTTAGCGAAGAAAGGGATCAAAGATAATAGCTAGATGACTATTTTTCCATCTTGATAATACACATTGGGGGAAAATACAACCATCACATCAAAATTATGAACTTTTAAGGCGACTTTCAAGGCATATGAGCTGGTTGTAGGTCAGATGGAGGATGTAATCTTAGTGATGACATTGGAAGGATCAAAGGAGAACATGGGAACATAAAGAATTAATAGCTAGAGAAGGAGCGATGAGAATCTCCACATTAATATGAGGTGTAGGATATTAAATCATGCATGATAATTCTAATATTTCAAAGTGGTTGATATTGTGGTTGAGAGAAAAAGGTTTTTTGGATTTCCCTTTAGGCAGTGCGAATTTATAGAGTAAAGATGGATGCACCTATGAGGTTGATAAGAAAAAAGTAACATGTTAAATTTTTGGGGTGGTGATAGATAACACAACGAAGGGCATACTAAAGGTACACTATGGTCTAGTTATTTATGTGATGAAATGGGTTTTGGGTGAAGATTTCCCAAGGATTGAACATAGGTATAAGGTGAACTCAAATGTATCAGTCATGTTTTTTGTGACCATACTGGAAGAATGGGTGGTAAAGTGGGATGCTAAGGTCCTTTGTGAGAAGATGTTCAAAAATGAATTTCTAGGGGAGCTTGGTGACATCCTACATAATATGGATCAAGAGGGTAAGATTTTGTTGCTAATGGATTTTTATATGCTAAGAAGGTGAGGTCGTAGAATTGACAAGTATCCCATGTAATTGTTCCAAGGGCCATGAAGGTGATTTCAAACAATAAAAGTGAAGGAATTGGGGATTGCATTCTTAAAGAGATGGGTGGGACTTGTAAATGAAAAGAAGGCTGGATGGATTCATAAATTTGCAAGGGAAGCTTACTAGGATATGGATGGTGGTGGGAGTGGTTTGGAGATGGAGAGAACAATGAATGTGGACGCAGAACTAGTCGAGCATGCTTAGTGTGGTCTAGATTGTCCAACGAAGATCAAGTGGCTAGCACATGCTCATGGTTGTCAAATATTTGTCACAACTCTCATACCATGTCAAAGATTTCTCACAACTCTGATACCATATCAGAGAACTAAATGCACAAAATAGCACAAATTTTTTTCTCTATTTCCCAATAAACTAGGAATACGAAAACTCAAAATGTGGAAGCACAAGGAGACATGCAACATTTTTTTGTATTCATTAAAACTAGAAATGACAATACAAAGGGAAAAACATAAAACTTAGAAAACTAAACTTAAGCTATAGATTACAAATTGTTGGGAGCATTCAAGAGCTGCTCAACCAAACTACTAACTTTCAAAAGCTTCTAGGAGATCACTATCAAGAGCTACACAAAGCTCTTTCAGGAGCAATCACTGCTCAAACATAAATAAAATATAGTTGCCATTGTTCAATAGCTTCTAGGAGCTCACACAAAAAAAACTTCACATAGACTACTATTGCAAAAACTAAACATTCCCCAATTGACAGATCTTGCTTCCTTCAATTCTTTTTGTCTCTTCAACATTCTCTATCAAAATTCAAACTTACCTACCATAATAAATTGAAAATTCAAAATGAGCTACCACATTTAATTCTATAGCTATCGAGATCTGCAGGGAAGATCCCCAAAAATAGAAAAAATATCCTAATGGGTAGGTGAGACAACTGAGGGTGTGACGTGAGAGTAGGAGGCTTTAGGAGCAATATATTTTCCAACACCCCCTTGGTCCCAAGTAAAAAAAACAAGATCAATCCTAATCCAAATCAACAAAGCCCAATCTTCTCCTTAGGCACTAGAAATTTTCCCTACTTAAAGGCTTGGTGAATATGTCTACTAGCTACTACTCAAAGCTACAAAATTCCATTTTAATTTCACCATTTTCAACCAGCTCTCTAATAAAATTATACCCAATTTCAATGTGCTTGCTTCTTCCATGAAACACATTATTTTTCATATAAATCTATTGATGAAAAATTTTCACAAAATATTTTTGGTTCATGCTCTTGTTCTTATTTGAAATATGTCAAGATTCTTCTCATTCAAATAGCTTGACATGTTTCTACATTTGTTGTTATATAATCAGCCTCGGTTGTTGATAGGGAAACTATGGGTTTCTTTTTGGAAGCCCATGAGATCACTCTCGAACTCAAATGAAACACATATCCTGATGTGCTTTTCCTATCATCCAAACTTCCTACCCATTCACTATCCATGTATCCAACCACCCTAAACTCATTTGTTGTTGTGTAAAAAATGCCATATCCTTTGGTTCCATTCACATACCTCAAGATTCTTTTACATTCTTTCCAGTGGGTGTCCCTTGGAGTATCCATAAATCTTGAAATAAGACTCAATCCATGCATTATATCAAGCCTAGTTGTAGTTAAATACATCAAACTTCCAACCAAAATTTTAAACATGGTTGGATCCACATTGCTATTGCAATCTTCCTTGCTCAACTTTTTACCTATGGTTGTTGGTTTTGGGCAGGCTTTATTTCAAGCATCTTAAATCTCTTCAAGATTTAATTTGCATATTTTTCTTTAGAGATAAATATACCATCATGCATTTTTTTTACTTCTATGCCTAGAAAATATCTCAAGAGACCTAAATTTTTCATTTCAAACTCTCTTTTCATCGCCTCTTTAAAATCAACAATGAGGAAATCATCATCCCTAGTAAAAATAATATCATCTAGATACAAGATAATAATCAAAATCTTATCATTTTCTGCCTTGATGCAAAGAGTGGGCTCACCATCACTTTTCCTAAAGCCATTGCTCATCAAATATGAGTCAATCCTATTGTACCATGCCCATGGAGCTTGCTTTAGCCCATAAAGAGATTTCAAGAGGTTATACACCTTGTGTTTTTGGAATGGAACTTCACATCCAAATGGCTGCCCCACATAAACTTCCACTTTCAACACTCCATTTTGGAAGGTTGGCTTCATGTCTATTTGAAACACCTCCCATTTGTGTTGGGCTACAATTGCTATGACTACCCGCATGGTCTATCCTTGCAATAGGGGCATATGTCCCATCATAATCTCTCAAAAATTATTGTTTTTACCCCTTAACCACCAAACATATCTTATGTCGATCTATGCTTCCTTCGACATTGCAATTGGTCTTGTAGACCCATTTCATGACAATAACTTGCTTGTTGGGAGGAAAATTAGTTAGCTCCCATGTGTCATTCCTTTCTATTGCATATATCTCCTCATCCATGGACTTAGACCATTTATCCTCTTTCATATCTTTCTAAAAATAAATCAGATTGAACTATGAGAAAACAATGCAAAATTCATGTTCTCATCAAAATCTTCACCATACCTTTCATCTTGGTAGATCTCCCTTAGACCCTTGGTCCCCTTTGGAATTCGGGAGGTGAGAGTGGGGTCTGAACTTTCACTACTGTTGTTGCTCTACTGAATAGGCTTGTTTAGGAGTTGTTGGGAGCTTTCAGGAGAAAATCTTCTAGTTCTTTGCGGTTGCTTGCTTTTCTATCTACTCATTTCGAAAGCTTTTTGAAGCTCTTGGGAGCCCTATGTCTGTGAATTTATTCATGACTATCTTCCACTTTCAAGATCTATTAGGAGCTGAGTCAAACTCTCTCCAACTAAGTTATGTGATAATATATTTAACTATCTATTTGTTTCAGAAGCTCTTAGGATCTATTGGGAGCGAACTATTTCTACTGCTACAGGATCTTGTTGATCTTCCTATTCATTTTCTTCATCATCCTGAACTATCAAGAGCTTTTGGGAAATTTCAGGATCTATCAAACCATCCCATGACTCATCCTCTAAGAACTCCACATCTCTACTAATGACAATTTTCTTGGTGACCGGGTTATACAACCTCTAATCTTTGGACTCTTCATTGTAGCCCATGAAAATACACTTTTCACCCTTGTCATCCAATTTCTTCCTCTCTTTTTTTGAAACAAGTGCATATGCCACACACCCAAATACTCTCAAGTGCTCAATCATTCACTTGTGTTTTTTCCATACCTCTTGTGGGATTTTGTCATGGACCACCTTTGTTGGACTTCTATTTATAAAATCTACAACTATTGATACAACCTCTCCCCAATATTCAGTTCAGAGTCCCTTTTCTTTCATTATGGTCCTTGCCATCCACAATGGTCCTATTCTTTCTCTCAGCCAATCTATTTTGTTGTAGAGTATAACTAGATGTTAGTTCCTTCTTGATGTCATTTTTCTTGCAAAAATTCACAAAATTATTGGAGGTATCCACTCCTCCTTGATCTAACCTTAAGACCTTGATCACATGTCCACTCTCCTTTTCTAGATGGGCCTTAAACAACAAAAACTTATCAAATGCTTCAGAATTATGCTGCAAACAAATAGACCCATGTCTTATGGATGTAATCATCAATAAGGGTCATAAAATATTGGCTTTTACCAATAGATGTGATTTTCACAGGGCCTACCAAATCTGTGTGCACTAGCTCCAATGGTACTCATTCCCTTGTAGAGATTCCTGATGTAATACCCCTCCATTTTTTCCTTTTGATTGAACAGTGTTATGATCTATTATGTTGTACTTTCTGTTAGTACCTTGACTATGGTACTCGACTTCTTTTGATTGCTACCTATAAAGTGATGTTAATGTTATCTTTTGATGTGATGGTATTTCAATATGATGTTATCTTATGTCATGTTCTGGATTAGCATTATGGATGTTTGAATTAAAGATGTTTTATGCTTTGAATTATATTAGTATGTTAGATTTGTCAGTTAGTTACACTATATTGGTGAAGGGGATGGCATCGCATCACTCTCTTGCGAGGGCCTTGCGATTCCGAGATTTCCTCTTCATGGTGTGTTTTAATGATGACATATATTGCATGTGGATATACTCTTTGTTCGTATGTTGATAGGTACAGGACATCGACTCTACCTGGTTTCACAAGGTTGAGCATGTCCATGGCCCAATGGTATTCGATTGGGAGATAGTAGCTAGGTTTTCCGTGCCAAGTCGTCACCCTAGTCTTAGTGGGTCGTCTGGTGTTAGTCGAGTTATGTTGCTTTTATGATTGATCATCTTGCCTAGATTTTATTTAATTGCAAGTTAAAAAGGGTAATTAAATGGCTTAATGTATTTAAGTTGTGGATCAATTTGTTCTGAGTTTATGTTGAAATGTAATTTATCTTATTATTAATTTAATTTAATTATTAAATAATTTAATCGTTGATTAAATCTATTTATTAATTAATTAAATTCATGATGTTGAAAGAAGTTAATTTATTATGTTCAAGTTACTATTATATTTGTTGAAATTTAAAATAAAGAAAATGCATAAAAGTCAATTTAGAAAATTGGAATTCAAAAAGTTGAAAGAAATTAGATATTTTCTATTTTTCTATTTTGAAGAATTGACGAGGATTGGTTGTAGGATTTTTAGGGTTTTATCCTTATGTTTGAAATTTTCTTCACAATTTTGGAAGATGGAATTTTGGAAAATTGAAAATAGAGGAGAGGAAGTATTGTTGCATTTTTGTGGGTTTTGAATTGAAGTTGTAAAATGGGCTGATCTAAAGAGGGAATCCAAGCAAGGAACTGGGCACCACCTGGATCTTCTCCAAATTCTTGCTTACCAGGTTCATATTATTTAATTATTTATTGAATTTGAAAAGATTCATGTTTTGAAATTGTTGTTTACAAAACCCATTGCTTGGAAACTCAAATGAATTATGTAAAGAAAAAATATAAAACCCATGTTAAATCTGGTGTTAAAAACTTTGGTTTGGAAATGGATATTTTCAAAGAAATTTTATGTTCTTGGCTGGAAATTATTTTTCAATTTTATTCCTCAAGTTAATCTTGCAAATATCTTATGTGGGTATGTAAAGATTTACATATATATATATATATATATATATATATATATATATATATATATATATATATATATATATCTTTGAATTGGGCTCATGCAATTTTTTTCAAAATATGGAACCCTATTTTTAAAAAAGTAAAAATAAATAAATAATTAAATAATTGTTTTTGCACCTCCCATGGGAGGCGAGTGGGGGGAACCACGCCTAGCGTGGCCCCCACAGACCTCCGCGGCCAGCGCTTACACAACCGCCACTGCTGTTGGTGGTCGGTTGTGCTTGGCACAGTCACTGCTGCCGGGGTCGGTTGGTAAGTCACCACCCACTACAAACACCGCTACCGCCAACCTTAAATCCACCGCCACTGTAAAACGTGCGGCCCTAGTAAAACACCACCACCGACCACTGTTAACTCATGCGGCCAGGGAAAGAAAGTCATGACTGCCTCAACCCTAAAGTGGCACGTGGCCTGAGGATGACACGCATCCCTAAGTTCCTTTTTTGTAATTTTTTTTCATAAAATAAAATATTTTATAATATTAAATATTAATATTTAATATTTTATTATATAATATTAAGTATTAAAATATTTGATAATTATATAATTAAATATGGGTATTTTTTTTATATACCTATATTTGAAAAAAGTTATTCTTGGTAATTGGATTATTTAAATTTAAATATTACACTATGGCTTATTGTTTAAATATTGATTTAATCAATGTCAATGTTTGAAATAGTGGCAAGATTTTAGTGAAATCATGGAATTTTTATATTAAATTAAAATAGACTAAATAATGGATTGTTTCTAAAAGATTGGATTTTGTTAAATCAATATATTTGATTTTAAGGAATATGTTTAATTAGATGAGTTAATTATTTTAAATGACTTTATTGAAATGAGAAAACAATATTTATTTTAAATCAACGTATTTTGATTTATGGAAATAAATGGGTATTTTATTATTATTCAAATGCTAGTAAGGAATTAAATATTGAGTTTTAATTTGCTCCATTGTCTGAAAAAGACACATTTTAATTCAATTTATGCAATAGAGTATTGAATGTTAATAAGGAAATGGATTTAGTGAATCCAAACTAGAATTTAAATTCTTGCTTGATTTTGATATGTTTGTGTTATCATTTGGAGAAATGTGGGTCATAACATTCGTCAAATCTTCCAGATAAGGTCTTTTAAATATGTGGGTTGTCGTATTGTGTTGGTCAACCATCTATGAGTTCTTGGGTAGTGCATGGGAAGTTATCAGTGTTTACCCAGTTTCTACGAGCAAGGACGTTTTGTGTCTCCTGAGAAAGGATTGGACTATGGGATCCGTGTCTCCTTGTAAGGAGTGACCTTGTTATGTGGTTTGATTGCCTCCAGTGTTGGAGTGCATTTCAGTTTGTGTCACCTCCTGAGAAAGGAGAGTTCGTGGTATCTTGTTTGTGTGCACTTTGGTACCCTTGATGTTGGGTTGGTGTGTGTGTTTTCAACTAGAAGAGTGGCTTTCATAAGGGCCAGAGCCCAAAAGAGGTAAGATTGGGTAACCTTCGGAAGTGGTTTAATCAGGTGATAACTAAAACAATACTTAAAGATTAAGACTAAATTCTCACTAATCAAGATAATTATGCCTCACTCATGGACCCACATGCTCGGTTAGGCTTGGGATGAGTGAGAAGGCCTAGAATGGCAAGGTTATCTATCTAGTTTGTATGATAGGTATTTGATCTCGCATTAGTAAGTATGAGGACCAAGGATTGGTAGAGGCCACAAGGATAACCCATTATGGGGGCCAAAGCCTAGGAAGATCTGCAGTGGGTAACTCATGACGAGCTGTGCGATGACACTCTATCTAGGACAACAATTGAGTTTTGTTTTCGCTTTAGTATGTATGAGGGCTGAGGACCGGTTGAGGCTACCATCTTGATGATCCATAGTGGGTAACTCATGATGAGTTGTGTGATGGCACTTTGTGTGACCATAGTTGGTACTTGTTTATTGTGGGTATGGTTTCCATAACATACCCAATGTGGCCATAGTTGGTAATTGATTATTATGTGTATGGTTCTCATAACATACTTGATCTACTTTATTTTTGGAAGCAGTGTGACCTTGTAGAGTTGTACTTGTGTTGTACTTGCATGGTATATGAATTGTACTTGTGTTGTACTTGCATGGTATATGAGTTGTACTTGTGTTCTATTTGCATGGTATATGAGTTGTCCATGATTTGTACGTGTGTTGTACTTTTTTTGTACTTGTGAGGTTCATGTGACTAGTTGTTATAGTCTGGTTCAGTTTCTGTTAGCTTGTGTCTAGAGGTAGATGGTCCTGGCTAGGATTCCTTGTTACTATCTCGTTGTAATACCCCTCTGTTTTGATTCTTGTTCAAATTGCTTTATGCTATGTTTGGTTGCAATTACTTTGATACTAGAATACATTTTGTTATGATGTTTTGATCGTTACTATTGAGTGACAACTATTATTGTGGGATGTAGTTATCTGATTTTGTTTCACATGCATTATAGATTAATGATGTTGTAGAGTTAACATGAGATGTTATTATGAGATTACTGAATTATGATGGAAGTGTCAGTTTCGATGAGTGTATTGGTGAAGAGGACGAGTTCGCATTACTCGCTTGCGAGCGCCCTGCGAATCCGTAATTCTTTCTTCACGGTGTGTATTATATGCTGGATATATTCTATGATGTTGTTTACTTGGTTGCAGGATTGCAGGTACATGACATCGACTCCACCTGGTTTCATAGGTTTGAGCGTGTCGATCCAACGGTTAAGTTGAACGGGAGATAATAGCTAGGTAACATGTGTCAAGTCTATACCCTAGCCTTAGTGTGTCGTCAGTTGTGTGTGTCGAGTTATTGTCTGTCTTGTTTTAATGTTATTTATTTCTGAAGCATTCTTGATGAGAAATAGATATTTAGAATAATTGCATTTAAATTATGTTGATGATTATTTAATTTAAATAATGCAATGTGGATAAAAGTTTATACTTAAATTAATTAATTATATTTAGTTTATTTAATTAATTAAATTTAATCCATGGGGGTTGAATTTAGTTATTAAATAATTAAATTAATTAATTAAACGTGATGCAAGAGAATGAAAGGAAATAAAAGAATTAGAATTAATTTTGGAATTTAATTCCAACGTGTGAGAATTAAATTAGAAATTATAATTAAATGTTTATTTGAGAAATTGGTTGCAACTTTGGAAATTAATTTATTATTTCAAATTTCATTTTAAATTGAAAGTGGGTTTTTGAAAAGTGAAATTGAAATGGAAATTAAAATTGAAATTGAAAGTGAAATTGAAAATTGAAATTGAAATTGAAATATCTAATTTGCATGTAATGTGAATTAGGGTTGTAAATATTGAAATTGAAATTGAAATTGAAATATCTAATTTGCATGTAATGTGAATTAGGGTTGTATTAGGTATTTTTGATTTATAAGAATACATGTTTTAATTTTAGGGCAGAAAAATCTTTTAGAAAGAAAAAAATACATTTTTACAGGAGGAAAGAAATTTTGGAAAATTTGCACAAGAGTTTGAAGAAAGTTTGATTGTAGAATTGATTGAAGGAAAGATTGTTTGCATTTGTTGGATTTTGGATTGGATTCATCGAAGGATTGAAGAAAATTCAGGAAATCTTTGGAGGAGGCTTGCATCAAAAATTCATCTCTTCCTGTAGCTTCATATACCAGGTTTTCTTCTTTGTGTTTTATTGTTCTTGATTATTTTCTTTAAAATAGTAATGATTAAAGATTTGTTTGTTAAATCTGTTTTAGAAAACAAGTTTGATATTAGAAGAAAAAAATTAAATAAATTTACAGCCTTTGCTTGTGAAAATTCTTGAGTGAAAATTGTGAAAACCTTAGTTGAATTTAAATTATTTGGAGAAATTGATTTTATTATTATTGAAATCAAACATAGAGATTAAACAATGCATTTGGAATGTTTTCAAAAAATGAAACTTTCTGTTTATTATCAAAAAACGGATTTTAAAATTTGCAGTATAGTTATATTTTTATGGTAAAATGGTCTGATTGCGTCGCCTATAACTTCACTTTTACAAACTGGGTTTTCAAACAATTTAAAGGGTTTTTGCATTTTGCAATTTTCTTAACCTTGTCCAAAAATCGCAAATACCCAGATCGTAGTTTTTGAGTTATGCTTAAAACATGAGACTGCTATTAAATTATTTTCCCATGGCTGTTCTGAAAATAAAATAGTAATAAATTGACATTTATAAATATTAATATTTTATGTATTGTTATTATAATATTAAAATATTATTTAATAATATTTTATATTATAATTTATAATACTAAAGTATTATATTTATTTATATCATTTTAAATAAAATTTGTATATTAGATTAGTGGAATTAAAATTATAAACATAAGGGAAAATTATTGGTTATTTTAAAATGGCATGTTAAAGTTTAATTGAAGGAGTTAAATATTTGATTTAAAGAATGCATAATTTAAAATTGAATTGTGAAATTTAAATCCATATGTAAAAAGGTCCAATTATTAATTTGATTTAATTGGAAAAATATATTTATATTTTGGAATATTGATGATAAAGGATATTTTATTTTGAATTAATCAATTTGATATTCTGCAAAGGATAGAAATATGTTAATGATTAAATATATTTAAATATATTAATTTATATTTAGTATATATATAGTGAAGGTATATATCCATTTGAGAGAATAAATAATATTTTATCTTATTTTATTCTATTGTTTGCAAATTGGGTATTATTAGTGTTCTAAAAGAAATAATTAATATGTGTAGAAAATGTATAGAGAAAGATATTTTTTAATAGAAGTAATTACTTGATTTAAAAGAAAATATTTATTTTGTTAATATGATTGAAGAAAATATATTGAAATGTATATATATATCCATGAGTATTTTCAATCAGTATTTACCTTGTTTTATTTGAGTGCGTGTAATTTAGCTTTGCATGAAGAATTTAAATGATAAGTTTTGAATGTATGGTCAAAATTGATAAGGAAAAGGATATTTAAATATATTGAAGAATTATAGAAATATTTATATTTAAATGTTTGTTTTAATTATGAGATTTAATTATAAACAATATGAATGCGTGGCCAAATAGACAAACCAAAAGATATTTTTATACATTGATGAAATTTCATGTTTTTTAAATGGATGGTTGATGAGACATAGACTCCGGATAGAAAATTGGAAAAGATTGTTTGCAATAGTGTTCGGTTGCATTAGAAGTAAATTTAGGAACTAACTACATTGAAAAAGGCAAATAGTTATTATGTTTTGTTTAGTTCCATAGAGAAATCTAGTCATTGTGAAAGGAATATTAATGGTGTCTATATAATATGGAGCATATATATATATATAGTGTAAAATTCATTATTGTATTTTATTTTAATGAGATGCATGCAATGTATTATTGAATAGAGATTTAAAAATGAATTGATTAGTGTATATGGAAAATGGATAGAGAAACAATATGTTATTATATTAAAGTGATTGAATGTTTTAAATAGAAAATTGAATGAGATGTAAGATTTGGTTAGGAAATGGAAAGAGTTTACTTGCATGGATTTGGTCAATTTAAAAGTAAATTAAGAAGTTGTTTTATTGATGAAGCAATCAATTATGTTATTTATTAATTTCTATTTAGATTAATTGAATCATTGTGATTGAATTATGAAAGAGATATGGATTTAGTATATCCAAAAGTAGTATATTCCTCATGCTTATCTTAAAGGATTTAATTCTTTGTATTCAGTAAAGGGAAGTAAGTTTAATTGTTTTAGATTTCCAATAATGAAAAGGGAAATAGGGGTTATGATTATTTTAGATGATCTATTTATCATGTCTTTGACTTTGTCAACACTACCTATTGAATGAGTATGGATTTAGGAAATCCAAATATTAGATTTGATTGATGACTTGAATGCTTTTGTTGCTATGTCGTCAAGTTGCATTGTTGGTTTTGGGATTTAGTGTTAGTCCTAAATTATAAGTCTTCCAGAAGAACTTAGAGGATAAGAGTTGTTGAATCTTTGTGCCATCTAATTGTTTCCCTTGGGTAGTGCATGGCGTCTTTTTAGTTTTACCCGATTTTCATGAACGGGGATGTTTGCACCTCCTTGGTTTAGGAGCGGATTATGGGATCCGTGTCTCCTTGTATGGAGTGAACTTGTTATGTGGTTTCATCTTGTTGCCTCCTGTGAAAGGAGTGGACTATGTGTTGTTACCTCCAAGATGTTTGGAGTGAGATATTTTGTACCTCCTGTGAAAGGAGTGGACTATGTGTTATTGCCTCCAAGATGTTTGGAGTGAGTTTCTATTATTTGTATCCTCCTTGTGTTGGAGTGGATTATGATGCTTAGTTGGTATGCACTTGTGGTTTTCCTTGGTGGATTATTTGGGTGTGTGTTGTCGAATAGAAGAGTGGCTTCTGTTAGGCGCCAGAGCCCAAAGAGGTAAACTGGATAACCTTCAGGAGTGATTTAAACAAGTGATAATTAAAATAATGTACTTAGAAGATTAGGACTAACTTCTCACATTAATCAAGATAATTTTACCTCACTCATAGACACAAGGGCTTATTTAGACTTGGGATGAGTGAGAAGGCCTGGAATGCCAAGATCAACTATCTAATTTTTGCGAGAGGTAGTTGATTCCGCATGAGTGAGTATGAGTGCCGGGATTCGGTTGAGGTCACCAGGATTACTTGTGCCGGAGCCTATGAAGAATGCCTAGAGGAGATCTCATGACAAACCTTGCGATGACACTCTATCTATGACAACTATTGTTAATTGTTTTATGTGTATGGTTCTGTGAACATACTTGATTATTATTATGTCTGGAAGCAATGTGACCTATGTCAGTGATGTTGGAGTTGTACTTGTATTGTACTTGATTTATACTTGTATTGTATTTTATTTGTACTTGTATTGTACTTGAGTTGTATTGATTCGTACTTGTATGGTGAATGAGTTGTACTTGTTAATTCATTTGGTTGGTTATAATAGTATGAGTCAGTTTGAGTCTGCCTTTGGTTAGAGGTAGTAGAATCTTGTCCATGTTACTTTGTTACTATCTCCTAGCATGGGGGGTGGGCCTTCGGGTACCACATTGGTTGGGTGGAACATGCACCAAAACCGTTGGGTCCCCATCGATCTTCAGTACTTGGTGGCGAGACATCCAGATGGACAGCTCGCGGTTCTTGTTGTATTATCTTGCATTGTAATATTTTAACTTGTATAAGTTATTTTATCCCTCTTATGTTTATGAGGTGAAATTTTATAATTGTAATCTTTTGTACTACTGCCTCATTCTAGGAATGAGTGATGTAACTATTGGTTTAAAATAATATTTATGAGATTGTATCTTAGTTGATTATCTTTTTATGTTATGTGATATTGTTATGATGTATGATGGTGATTTCATAAAATTCATAAGGCTATGGTTATATGTAATATGTATGTGTTAGTTTAAGTAATCCTAACCTTGTAGCCTTAGAGGTTGTTGTTAATTAGTAAGTGAATGTGTATGTTAAATGCACTTTATAAAAAAAAAATTGGTTCGCTTATGATGTCAATTGCAACTTCCTTTAGGGTTACTTGGCGGGGCATTACACTCCTAGCACGGGGGGTGGGCCTTTGGGTTCCACTTGGTTGGGTGGTATGCACCTAAATCCATTGGGTTCTTTCTTCATGTTCGTGTGGACAAGACTTCCAGTTGGGGAGCTTGTTGGTTTCAGTATGAGTTGTTGCTTTATTTCATTTCAGTTGATCTTGTAACATTTTACCCCTCACTTTTTATTGAGGTGGAAGTTGTATTTATAACTTATTTATTGGACTTGCCTCATTCAAGAAATGAGAGTTGTAACCCTATTGTGTAATTGTGATTAATGAAATTGGAAGTTATCTTTATGTTTGATGTAAATTATCTTATTGGAATGTATGTGTTTAATTTCTTAAGGAAATTATTGTCATGTTTTTTGTTGAGGTTCTATATAACCTCAGTCTTGTAACCTTAGAGGTTGTTGGAATTAGTTAGTGAGCTTACTTATTAATTGTACTTAAACAAAAAAAAAACTAGCCTATTTAAGTAGTTTTTGCAACTTCCTCTAGGGTTGTGTGGCGGGGTGTTACACCCGATTGAAAGAGATGCTTATGTTCCTTTCCCAAAATCCAAGCCTCACACCTAAAATTAGACTCTTCTATTCTTGGAAAACTATCAACCATATTGTTCTTCGACAAAAGACTCAAACTAGCTAGCCTAAATGTCCATACCTTAGATGCCATAGGTTGGAGGGGTCTTGAATGGTGCTCTTGAGGGCTACTGAATGTAATATTGAACATTTTCCATTCATAAGAGGTGCAAAAAAACATTGAGATGAGAAACACGTCTCAATATTGAAAGGAAACATACAATTATTTGTCATTTTAAATACTACAAACACTTTCATCATCTCATTCTTGTCATATATGACACATTGACCCTTCTCCATTAGAACTTTATATCCATTTTGGATCAGTTGTCCAACACTCATGAGGTTATGCTTTAACCTAGGAGAAAAAAATAAATTTTGAATCTCCTTCTTCTCACCTTTCTTGGTACGGATCATGATAGATTCTTCTCCCTTGATAGGAACTAATCCATTGTTCCTCATTCTTATCTTATACTTTACATTATTTTCAATCAAGGAAAACAAACTTTCATTACCACTCATGTTGTTGCTGCAATCGTTGTCCAAATACTAGACTTTGAGGCTGCCTTCTTCACCAATGTTGCACATCATGAAGGCTATGGACTGATTTCCTTGAGCCACATTCGAATCAACCATATTCACAAAAAAAATCGGTTGATTATTGTTTTTTTCAAGCACTCACTCGCATAATGACCAAATTTATGGCAGTTGTGCATTCAACATTTCTCTTGTCATTTCTCTAATTCGGACTACTGTTCTTCATGCCTTTTCATGAGTTGGCTAAGAGTTGGTTGCTCCTTCATGGTTTCTTTCTCATCTTGAGCTTTCTCATCCAACATTTCCTTGTTTGGATCTGTCTCTACCTCTTCGAGAGTTGTTTCTACCTCTCCCCCTGCCTCTTGCATTTTACCGAGCATTAAAAGCTTTCTCCTAGGAAGAAGTAGCAGAACTATTTAAGTGCTACACATGGGCTTGAAGAGAACCCATCAACTCATCCACCATCAAAGTAGAGAGGTCATTTTCCTCTTCAATAGCAATGACAATTGCACCATACCTCATGGGTAGACATCTGAGGATTTTTATCATAATCTTCTGCTCCTCCATGATTTATCCATTCATTCTCAACTAGCTTATCAAACCTAAGAACCTTGTGTGAAATTTTGAAATAGACTCGCTATCCTTAATTTCAATAGTCTCAAAATTTCTTCGAAGTATCTATAGCTTCACCAATCTGACTTTATCAATCCCTTTATAGCTAGTTTGGAGAATTTCCTAAGCTTCCTTTGCATAGCTAGCTATTGCTATTTTGAGAAATATGGCCTCTATCAAGGCTGATTCTATCAAACTTAATGCCTTAGCATCTTTCCTCCTTTGCTCCTTCAATTGGGTCTTCTGGTTGTTTATGAGAATTGCATATGCTGCAAGATCAGTTATATCATTGAACGCACTGATCAAAAACTCCCAAAAATCATTTTCCACCATTATATTCTTCATCTTTTTAGCCCATACATCATAGTTTTGTCCATTAAAGGACAATGTCTACTACCAGCTCTTCCCTTCATCTCCAGCCATGTCTCCAATAGAAAAAAATTAATACCCAAAAAAAAAAATGACATAAATCACAAAGAGATAGGGCCTATAACTCTATTACCATGTCAAAGATTTCTCATGCCTCTAATACCATATCAAATATTTCCATGTTAGAGAACTAAATGCACAAAATAACACATAGTTGTTGCTCTATTTCCCAATCAACTAGGAATACAAAAAATCAAAATGTGGAAGCACAAGGACACATGCAACATTCGTTTGTATTCATTAAAACTAAAAACAACAATACAAAAGGGAAAAACATAAAAATTAGAAAATTAAACTTAAGCTACAAATTACAAATTGTTGGAAGAATTTAGGAGCTGCTCAACTAGACTGATGACTTTCAAGAGCTTCTAGGAGCTCATTGTCAAGAGTTACGTAGAGCTCCTTCAGGATCAATCACCACTCAGACATAAACAAAATAGAATTGTTGATGTTCAGGAGCTTCTGGGAGCTCACACAAAAAAAAACTTCTCACAGACTACTGTTGCAAAAATTGAACATTCCCCAATCAACAGAACTTGATGCCTTCAATTATTTTTGTTTCTTTAACATTCCCTCTCAAAATCCGAAATTACCTACCACCATAAATTGTAAATTCAAAATGAGCTACACCATTTAATTTTGGAGTTGTCATGAGCTATAGGGAACATCTGCAAAAACAAAAAGAGCTCCTAACGGGTAGGTGAGACAGTTGGAGGTTTGACATGAGAGCAGGAGGCTTAAGGAGCAATAAATTTTTCAACTGTGATTGAGTCGAGTCTACAAATGAGAAAATAAAATTTGATATTGTAGTATGTTTATGTTTAGGGTTTTTAAGTATAAATGCAGGATGAATATGGCATTTAAAGTTTTGGGAATGAAAAGATTTATGCAATGTCTAATTTTTCAATTGTATATGGGGGCCAATAGAGTAACTAACGGCTTGATAATAGGCTTTTGCATAGTCAATAGTGAAAGATTGCTTCACCAAATATATGTAGAAAATCTCTATTTTGATATCAATACAATGGTGCAACCCTAGCTACTATTTACCAAAAACCCTTTTTAAAAAAATTAGTACATAATTTATGCATTAGAAGAACAATAATTTAAGGACTATTTCACCTTGGAGAAGCAATAGGAATCTAATTCTCTTAAAAAATACTCTAGGATATTTGTATTATTGAATTTAAGTGTTGTCTTTAGTCATTTCCATGAATTTTAAGTTCATGCAATCAAGGTGGGCAACCTCTTAGAGCTTGGGAATTAAAATTCTATTAATTTGGTAAGGGACATTCAAATATTTATAGTCGTTAATAGTCTATGCTTAGAATAGATGACTAATGAATTATATGGTATAGTGTGAACTATGTAATATAAAGTGAACTGCATAGTATAGCGTGCTAGATTGGAAATGTATATTGGATGTTGGATTTACATCATTAGATATTGGCCTAGATCTATGAAATCAAATTAGAGTCAATAAGAGTCTTGCAAAAAAATGTAGAAAGTAAAAACAATAGAAACACTTATTATTTTTACTTAAATGAAGAGAAACTTACTCTACATTCAATTTATCCTCAGTACCATTCAACAAGTTAAACATCTACATCCATCACATTTCTTTATTATATTTAAAATTTAATAGTTAATTTAAACCCTCAACTTTTGTTACTTGAGTTAATTTGCATTTCTTATTTTAGTTCACCGAGGAAGATATCGCCTTAGGAAAATAATAATTTTCCTTTAGATTACTATTCCTAGATTTTATTATTAATGCTAACTGAGTTCTCTAAAACTAATCTTTCGATGTCGGCCATTCTCTTACCATTCATGTCTATCATTCTTAACTCTCAATTTATTGGTATAATATATATAAAGGAGCATGAGATCAATTTCATCCATTATTACTCAACCATTTGAAGTTTCAAGTCCATAAACTAGTTAAGAAAATGTCAGAGCAAGGAGAAGCAGATCAGATGGTTAGTGACAATGGAGGAGAGGGTGATAATAGTAGAGAAGCTCTTAGGAAACCATTTTTCCGATCTACACACTCGTGCTTCTGCATTGAAAGATGATTTGATTAGACACAAAATAGCCTACGAAGAAGACCATGGAACTCAAGCTGATAGCTTTCCATTTTATTTTAGCCAGTTACCCAGTGTTCTCTTTTCATCAGGGTAGGATTTTGAAGCTTATGATGTGGACAACTGTATATGCGATGATCCCATGCCTAGATGCAACAAATACTATGATCCTAAAGAAAGAGTCCATTCTATTTTCATCAAAATAACCGAATCGATTTGGGAAAATTGGAGAGATCTGGCAGAAAGAGTAGAGAGAGAGAGATAGAGGGAGAGAGAGTTAAGACAAGTGGCAGAAGCCTTAGGACAAGTGGTAGAAAGAGAAAAGATTGAGAGGGAGACAGAGAGATAAGACAACTGGTAGAAGCTCAGATCGTTAGTTGCAATGGAGGAGAGGGTGATAATAGTAGAGAAGATCTCAGGCAGCGTTTTTCTGATCTACACATGTGCTTCTGCATTGAAAGATGATTTGATTTGACACAAAATAGCCTATGAAGAAGACTGTGGAACTCAAGCTAATAACTTTTCATTTTATCTTAACCAGTTACCCAGTGTTCTCTATTCATTAAGGCAAGAGTTTTTCGCTTACGATGTGGACAACTGTATATGCGATAATCCCATGCCTGGATGCCACAGATACTGCGATCCAGTAGAAAGAGTCATTTCTATTTTCGTCAAAATATCAGAATCGATTTGGGAAAACTGGAGAGATCTGGATGTAAGAAGAGTAGAGAGAGAGAGGGAGAGAGATAAGACAAGCGGTAGAAGACCTAACTACCATACAAATTTCAGAGAATCATGTTAATGAAATTGTTATGTGTGCAATTTGTTTATCTAATTTTGAAGCATTAGAAGAGGCATGCTAATTGCACTGCAATAAAAACCACATATTTCACAAGGAATGTATTCAACAATGGATTGAGAGGAAAAATTAGTGTCCAATATGCAGGAGGTTAGTATATTCGAGTACATATTCATTTTTTGCAATTCAAAGAGACATGGTTGGTGTCAAGATTTGAAAAAATAAATGCAAAACATAGAGTTGCTACTCTATTTTTCAGTCAACCTGGAAATACCCAAATCTTAAATGCAGAAACACAAGGGAGACATGCAACTTTGATTCTCTATTAATCAACTGGAAATGACAAAACAAAAATCAAACTAAAAAACAAAAAACTATTACAACTTTTTGGGAGCAATCAAAAGCTACTCAACTAGACTAGTAGTGATCAGGAGCTATCAATAGGTCTCTGTTACAATACAAATTGAACTATTTTTTTTTTCTAGACAAACTCGAAGTGATTAGGAGTAATCAGCCGGTTCTTGTAAACACTCTGCAACAACTCTAAGCAATCCAGAGCTATCAACAGTTCCTTGCACATAATGTTTTATGTTGCTGTTGTAGCTTCTCTTCTTTTTGCTAAAACTTTTTTTGCTGCAAAAACCTCTTCAACTTTTTGACTTCTTCCAACTAACAGACTAATCTGCCTTCAATTTATTTTTTCTAAAATAAACATTCCCCTTCAAAAAATTGAAATCACCTACCGTAGTAAATGTTGAATTCAAAATCACCTACCTTAATAAATTCTAGAGATGTCAGGAGCTGCAGGGAGGATCCCCAAAATAGAAGGGCTCCTTACGAGTAGGTGAAGGCTATAGGGGCTCTGACGGATGAGCACAGACTCAGAAGAAACATTAAATTCCAACACTCCCCCTTTGTCCTGAGTCGACAAAACAACAGGATCAATCACGATCCAAATCAACAACACCCAATTTTCCTCTTAGGTGCACAAAATTATCAATGCTCAAAGGCTTGGTGAAAATGTCCACTAGCTGCTGCTCAAACCTACAAAACTCCATTTTAATTTCACCATTTTCAACCAATTTATGAATGAAATGATACCTGATTTCAATGTGCTTCTTTCTTCCATGAAACATAGGATTTTTTGTCAAAGCTATCGATGAAACATTGTCAAAATAGATCACTATTTCATCCTCTTATTCTTCTTTCAAATCTTCCAAGATTCTTCTCAGCCAAATAGTCTGACATTCGACTACATTTTCTGCTATACACTCAACTTCAGCTATTGATAGGGAAACAACAGGTTGCTTCTTGGAAGCCCAAGAGATACCACCTAAACCCAAATGAAATACATATCCCGAAGTGCTCTTCCTATCATCCAAACTTCTTGCCCAATCACTGTTAGTGTAACCAAATAGCCTATATTCTTTTGTTGTTGTGTACAACACACCATATCCTTTGGTACAATTGACATACCTTAAGAATTCTCTTACCTACTTGCGAATGGGTGTCTCTTGGAGTCTCTATAAATATGGAAATCAAACTCACTCCATGCATTATATCCAACCTAGTTACTGTCAAATACATCAAGTTTCCAACTAAACTTCTATACATGGTTGGATTCACATTGTTGCTGCAATCTTCCTTGCTCAACTTTAGGCCTATGGTTGTTGGTGTTGGGGCAGGTTTGCTCTCAAGCATTCTAAATCTCTTCAAGATTTCATTTGTATACTTCTCTTGAGAGATAAAAATATAATCATGCATTTGTTTTACTTCTATGCCTAAAAAATAACTCAAGAGTCCCAAATCTATCATTTCAAATTCTCTTTCATGGCCTCTTTAAAATCAACAATGAAGAAATCATCATCCCTAGTAAAAACTAAATCATCTACTTACAAGACAAAAATTAAAATGTTACCATTTGCTGTCATGATGTAGAGAGTGGGTTCACCATCACTTTTTCTAAAGTTGTTGCTCATCAAATATGAGTCAATCCTACTGTACCATGCCTGTGGAGCTTGCTTCAGCCCATAAGGAGCCTTCTTCAGCCTATACACCTTGTGTTCTTGGCCTGGAACTTCATATCCAAAAGGCTGCTCCATATGAACCTCTTCTTTCAATACAACATTAAGAAAGGCAGACTTCACATCCATTTGAAATACCTTCCATTTGTGCTAGGCAACAATAGCTATGAGTATTCTCACAGTCTCCATCCTACCAACAGGGGAAAATGTTTTATCATAGTCTCTTCCAAACTGTTGTTTGTACCCCTTGACAACTAGTCTTGCCTTGTGCCGGTCTATTCTTCCTTCAGCATTGCTTTTGGTCTTATAGACCCATTTTACTCCAATAGCTTGCTTTTTTGGAAGCAAGTCAATCATCTCCAATGTATTGTTTCTTTCTAATGCATCTATTTCCTCATTCATGGCTTCACACAATTTTTCCTCTTTCACAACTTAAAAATAAATTGGATCATTTTGAGAAAATAGTGCAAAATTCACACTCTCATCAAATTCCTCACCATACCTTTCATTTTGGTAGATATCCCTTAGAATCTTGGTCTTTCTTGGCATTAGGGAGGCAAGAGTGGGGTCTGAAATTTCAGTGCTGCTGCTGTTCTGGTGAACAGGTTGATTAGAGTGATCGAGAGTTGTCAGGAGCTCATCGAGAGCAGTTAGAAGCTTGTCGGGAGCAGTCAGGAGCTCATCAGGAGTAGTTAGAAGCTCGTCGAGAGTAGTCAACAGCTCATTGGGAGCTGTCAGGAGCTTGTCCTCTAACTGTATGTGGCTATTTCCCTTTTTGTCTGTTCTGATCAAGAGGGATTAGGAGCTGTCGGGAGCCATCATTCTCTACTATTGCAGGATTTTCCTGATCTTCATCTTTAATTTCTTCATGACTCTGCACTGTCGAGAGTTGTCAGGATCTATCATGCCATCCCATGACTGATCTTCTAAAGACTCCACATTTCTACTAATGATTATTTTTTTGGTGACCAGATTGTACAACCTATAAGCTTTGGACTCTTCACTGTAGCCCGTGAAAATGCACTTTTCACCCTTGTCATCCAATTTTTTCCTTTTTGCTTTAGGCATGTGTGCATAAGCCACACATCCAAACACTCCCAAGTGTTCAACCCTCCATCTTCATTTTTTCCATGCCTCTTGAGGTATTTTTTCATGGACTACCTTCGTTGGACTTTTATTAATCAAATGCATAGTTGTTGCAAAAGCCTCTCCCCAAATTCTGTAGGGAGTCATTTTGCTTTTAGCATGCTTTTTTCCATTTCCACGATGGTCCTATTTTTCCTTTTAGCCACTCCATTTTATCGTGGAGTATAACTGACTATAAGATCCTTTTTATGCCATTCTGTCTATAAAAATTCACAAAACAATTGGAGGTATACTCTCCTCCTCTATCTGACCTTAGGAATTTGATAAAATGTCCACTCTTTTTTTTAGCCTAGGCTTTAAACAACAAAAACTTATTAAATGCATTAGACTTGTGCTACAAAAAATAAACCAATGTCTTATAGTTTAAATCATTAATAAAGGTCATTAAAAATCTGTTATTACCAATGGAAGTGATTTGCATAGGGCCTACCAAATCCATGTGCACCAACTCCAATGGTGCTCTTGCCCTTATAGAGTTGCCCGATTGAAAGGGCTACCTATGTTGCTTTCCCAAAATGCAAGCCTCACATCTAACATTAGGCTCTACTGTCCTTGGCAAACCATCAACCATCTTTATTTTGGATAAAAGACTTAAACCAGCATAACCTAGATGTCCATACCTGAGATGCCATAGCTTGGAGGGGTCTTCAATGGTGCTCTTGAGGGCTGCATGTTATACTGTTGTATATTTTCCATCCATGAGAGGTGATGCAACAAACTGAGATGAGAAGCACGTCTCAATCTTCAATGAAAACATCTAGTTCTTTGTCATTTGTATTGCTGCAAACACCTTTGTCCTCTCATTCTTGTCAAAAATGACACATTTGTCCTTCTCCATCAACACTTTGTATCCATTACGGATCAGCTGTTCTACACTCATGAGGTTACGCTTTAAACCCGGTGCAAAGAATACATTTTGAACCTCCTTCTCTTCACCCTGCTTGGTGCAGATCATAATAGATCCTTTTCCTTTGACACAAAAAACTCCATTGTTCGCCATTCTAATTTCTGATTTAACATTTTTGTCAATGAAAGAAAAAAAAAATTTCATTACCACTCGTGTGGTTGCTGCAACCACTGTCCAAGTACCAGAATTTGGGGTTGCCTTCTTCACCAACATTGTACATGATGAAAGTTGTGGACTAATTGCCTTCAGCCACATTTGAATCAACAACATTTATAGCCTGTCTTTGTTGATTACCATGCTTATTCCAGCACTCACTAGCATAGTGTCCACACTTGTGACAGTAGTAGCACTCAATGTTGCTCTTGTCACTTGTCGCACTTGAACCACTGTTCTTTGTGCCTCTTTGAGCGTTGTTTTGAGAGCTGCTTGCTCCCTCTTGGATACTTGCTTGTCCCGAGATTTCTCCACCAACATTTCCTTCACTGGATTTGCCTCTACCTCTTCGGGAGCCATTCCTACCTCTCCCTCTGCCTCTTGCATTTGACTGAGATTTGAAGGCTTGCTCATGGGAAGTAGTAGCAAACCTTTTTAAATGCTGCTCATGGGTATGGAGAGAACCCATTAACTCATCCACTGTCAAAGTAGAAAGATCTGTCATTGCTTCAATAGTAATGACAAGAGGATTATACCTCGTGGGTAGACATCGAAGAAGTTTTTAAATAATCTTTAGCTCCTCTAACACATCTTCATTTTCTCTCAACTAGTTCAAGAAACCGGAGAACCTTGTTTGAAAGTCTGTAACATACTCACCTTCTTTCATCTCAATAACTTTGAACTCTCTTCAAAGTAGATGGAGCTTCACACCTCTGACTTTATCAGTCCCTTTGTATCAGGTTTGAAGGATTTTCCAAGCTTCTTTTACATACTCAACAACTGCTATTATGAGAAAAATGGCTTATATCAAGGCTACTTTGATCAAACTCAAAGATTTTGCATCCTTCTTTCTCTTCTCCTTTAACTGGGTCTTTTGGCTGTTTGTGAGAGCTGCAAATGTAGCTTGGTCAGTGATATCCATGAATCCATGTATAAGAAAATCCCACAAATCATTGGCCACCATGACGATCCTCATCTTCTTGGCCCAAATGTCATAGTTCTGTCCATTAAAGAATGGCGGCTGCTACCAACTCCTTGCTTCATCTCCAGCCACGTCTCTTACAACAAAAAACTCAACACCCAGAAAAAAATGCCCAAACTCATAAGGAAATGGGGCCTATGACTCTGATACCATGTCAATATTTGAAAAAACAAATGCAACACACAGAGTTGCTGCTTTGTTTTCCAGTCAAGCTAGAAATACCCAAATCTTAAATACAGAAACACAAGGGAGACATGCATCTTTGATTCTCTATTAATCAACTGAAAATGACAAAACAAAAAATAAACTGAAAAACAAAAAACTATTACAACTTTCTGGGAGTGATCAAAAGTTGCTCAACTAGACTGGTAGTGATCAGGAGCTATCAATAGCTCTCTATTACAATACAAATGGAACTATTTGTTGTTCCTAACAAAATCAGAGTGATCAGGAGCAATCAGTTGGTTCCTACAAACACTCTGCAACAACTCTGAGCAATCTAGAGCTATTAGCATCTCCTTGCACATAATGTTTTCTGTTGTTGTTGCAACTTCACTTCTTTCTGCTAAAATTTTTGCTGTTGCAAAAACTTCTTCAACTTTTTGACTTCTTCCAACTCATAGACTAATCTGCCTTCAATCATTTTGTCTAAAACAAACATTCCCCCTCAAAAATTTGAAATCACCTACCGTAGTAAATGCTGAATTCAAAATCAGCTACCTTAATAAATTCAGGAGCTATCAGGAGCTGCAAGGAGGATCCCCAAATCAACTACCTTAATGATTTAGATTATGTCTAGTTTTTGGGGATAATTTGTGTACGAGATATTAACAATTTCTTGTTTTGGAAGTAGTTTCCCATATTCCTCATTATAGAACAAGATTTTCAAATTTGATTTGTTATTATTTTGGTATTCTATTTAAACATTATAAGTGTTAAATGGTCAAATATTCTTGGAATTTTATAATTTTCATTGGAATGTGATGAATAATTATATTAATTTATTATTCAAATTTTACTTTTGACTATTCAACTATCAATATTAAAAAACAATTTTATTTTAAAATTCTAACACGTTTTCAATATACAAATAAACATAAATTATTTTTCAATATACAAATAAATTGTACATTGAAAAACAACTTGTTAAGTCTAAAATTAAACTTACATTATAATAAATTGAAATGTAGAAAAAATTTCAATTACCAAGGGAATACTATATTTATTAGGTTAAATTTAGTCCTTCAAATTTTAATTTTTCAAAATTTACAGAAGCTTTGAGATAACTCAATTACACACTTAATTATAATTTTTTGAATTAAACACTATAGTGGTGTATTCAACACTAGCCCTAATTTATTTTGAGATATATGGAAGCTAGGAATTACCTTTCCTAGACTTATTGGAGAACTAAAAGAAAACAAGGATTCAAATAATAATTGATAATAGTTTATAATAATAATCAAGAGTTTTCTCATCATGGAAGAGGAATGAACACATTTATGTAATAAAAAATATTGAATAATCATTTACTTTATTTTTATATTTTTAGGTTTTGAGTATTAACTTATTCTTATACATCAATTAGTATCAATTAGTATGGAAGTAATCCATCTTAGATTAAATCTAGTCCTAAATTTTTTAATTTTTAAAATTAAAATAATTAAAATATGGTCTCAATAACTTCTTCCCTTACAAGTAAGAAGAAACCTAACTATAAATAATTTCCAATTAAAGGCTAACCCTAATCTATTTTGAAATATATGGAAGCTAGGAATATCTAGGATCTAAGAATCATTGCAATAAATCTAGATTTTATTTAATATTATGTTAGCCTTGCATCATCATCATTGGAGTATATTCCAATATTTTCTATTATCCTCAATCATGAAGCATCTTAATTGAATTAGTCCAACTAGAGGTCTCAATGAAAAAGAACTTGAATATCATGATTTATGAAATTTTTCAATTATTTTTCTTAATAAAACTCATCTTCCTAAGTTAGAACATTAATGCAGAGGTGAATAAGTTTCAGTATCTAATATCGAATTATAGTATATTTTTTTAATTACTCGTATAATTCTATAATTTTTTATCAATCCTACAATCATAAAAGTCATTTCTTAACTTTGATAAATTGACCTTGAAATTTTCATAATAAAATTCCTTGATTAGTAATAATAACTAGAAATTCCTTAAAAATAAGTGTAAGGAATTTTTATTTTTATTTTTTCATTTATGACATGTTTCATCATTAAAAGAATAGATTTAAATACTTTTCTTTAATTTACAAGTTCCTTGGTTTTGATTGTATAATATTCTTCACATTATAAACAACTTAGAACTTCATTAAAATTGATTTATCTTACAAATATTTCTCAAGTCATTATTTAGATTATGAACTGGGATTCATATGTCAAAACCTCTCCAAAATTTAATTTAGATTCACTCTTCTCATGACCCTCAAATACAATACATTAATTATGAGGGGTTTCCTTTTTATTAATTCTAATATAACAAAATGGAACATCTCAAGCAACATTACAACTCTCCTAAGGTACAATCCATAATTTTTTTTCCAATAAAATAGCGGATCTCTAAATTTGGAAATCTTCATCCTATTTTTATGTGTGATTAAATCATGTCCAATTCATGGGAAATCCCAATTAATTTATATTTCTAAGTGTTCCTTTTGATCTTTGAGAAATTATAGCTTTGATAAGGACCCTCCCTCAAGAAAGGAACCATTTGAGATTTTAAATTTATATTTCATACAATTTGACAAATTTGACGATTTCTTAGATTTGGTGGATGCAAACGGTGGTATATCAATTGGGCTTCAATGAAAATTCCAAACTATGAAAATAAAATGACTCAAAAGTTATGGATTAAAATTAGAATTTTTGATCTAGTTTCTTTATATTATAATTTTTATCCAATTTGGCTTTCTTAAACTTTTCTTTGATAAAAAATTATGGTTTTTTGACAATCTATTTTTTATTATGAGGGATGACTATTTTATTTTTATTTTTTCATGTAAAATTCTAATTCAATGAATAGATAAATGATCAGGAAAACATTCTTATAAGGTTGAGATTAGAAGGGAAATATTAAAGCATTTATTATTATGTGATATTTAATGTCGAAGTGTTTGGAGGTTGGGTCGAAGGGATAATGATTTGGATGACACAAGCACAACTACACTTTTAGATTTCATAAATCCATTAAATAAAATTAGTTATACTAATGCATACGATTGTATTTTTTCTTCTATTTAAGTAAAATAATGAAGTTTCAACATGATAGAGGAAATACAAGTTTTATTTAGGAAGAGGAAATTTATTACAATATTAAAGGATCTTTCTAGATATTGGTATTAAAGATTTATTAACTAAAAAGTTTAATGCTATTTTAATATTATAGTTAGGGTTTGTATATCTCTTTAGTATGATATTTTGTAAAGGGTTAGTATAAAGTATGCTCTTAATAGAATTCTTAATTATCGACCTAAAAGTTTAGAATTTTATTATTTCCTTAATAAAGAACTTTGCTAGTGATAAGTTGGAAGATAGATCCTTAAATAGTAGTAAAAATTTATCTCTTTACTAAGACTCTCATCCAACTTAATACCTATCCATTGGTGTCCTTGATTCATGAACACTAAAACCTTCTACTAGTTCATTTCTTTATGTTTGGTAACATGTTTTTTACTCTTGAATAATGGTTATTATAGGAAAGATTATGTCTTTTTGAAGCTTATCATATTTACTTCATGATAATATAATATTTTTAAAAATGAATTGATTAAATAAATTATTATCAATAAGATTAAATATTTTTTTCCCAAGTGAGTATACTAATGATTCTTATACATAAGGAATTTGAAATGTTGAAACTAAATATAACTATTTCACACCAAAAGTCCTTATATTTCCTAAAATAGAATAGATATGGTAGTGTTTAAGTATTATAATAATAAAATTTCTAAATAGGATTACATAAAAATTTATGTACTAAAATTAAAATATATTTGTACTTTCTAACATAAGAATAATGTTAAAATATTTAATTACATGAACAACATAATGAGATAAAATTAAATTTCAATATGAAATAAAAAGTTAGAGAAAAACAACCTAGAACCAAATGTTGAGTCTCATTATCTTTCATGATAATGCACAACATGGATGTCCCTATGAAGCATTGTTGTCCTCCACTAGTTAGCTCTAAATTTCCTAGAATTCTTGTCTTATATTTTTAAAAATAAATATTGGCCTAGATATTTAGATTGAAGAAGTGTTAGGGCTATTTGGTGGCTGGCTGAGTCAAACCCCAGTTTTGTATTTTGAAAACATTAGGGATTGAAAAAAATTATGAAAATAAAATTCTTCATAATGGTGTCAACTGTGAACTATGGGGAAATACGACCATTGAGAATAAATAAACTTGATAAGAATATTAAAATGATATATTTTAGTGAGTAAATATTATTCTACAACTACATAACAATAATACAATAAAATAAAGAGTATAGTGAACAAGATTGGATCCCTTGTGATAGATTTTATTGACCTAGATATGGAATGCTAGCTTGAAGCTTCAATTATTGCAAGCAAGAATGATCATGAGAGTTAACCATGATTTCTTTAAGACTTGATCATGAGAGTTAACCATGATATAAACCGTGAACTATGGGGAAATACACCCATTGAGAATAAATAGACTTGATAATAATATTAAAATGATATATTTTAGTGAGAACATATTATTCTACAACTACATAACAATAATACAATACAATAGAGAGCATAGTGAACAACATTGGATCCCTTGTGATAGTTTTTATTGACCTAGATATGGAATGCTAGCTTGAAGCTTCAATTATTGCAAGGGAGAATGATCATGAGAGTTAACCATGATTTATTTAAGACTCCAATAATAATTGTAGAGATTTTCATAGATTTTCCCCAAGTGAGAAAAGAGAGAGAGCTACTTGCATGTGAGAGTAAAAACTTATATGAAAATTAGAAAGAAGTGTAATCGCAAGTGGAGAAATTGATGTAGGCCCAACCCACTTAACAATCGCAAGCTCCACCATTACTAGAGAAATAGGTGGATAAAGTATTGAGCATGTCCATGTCAGATCGACCTCTCTTGAAGATGAAAGAGATACCATTTTTCAAACCCAAGGCCCCACTAGTTAAAATGCTCAATCTGGTTGAATGATTGAAGAAGGAAAATGCTAATTTATCTCTGTGAGACATTAGATCAATTAAAAAAAAAATACATTGCTCTAGGAGGAATTAAAGAAAAGAGAAGAAATATTGTGGATGGATGTGATTCCACCACACACAATCAAGTTAGCGATAAAGAACCTGCATCAAAACCTTGATCTTTAGGAGCCACAACATACATAAATGTCACAAACAATGCAAATGTAAAGGACGTAAGAAAACCAAATCTCACACCTAATTTATTTTTAAAACATATTGTGGGAGATAAGCTTTTACACAATAACATGATTGATTTGAGATGTATTACTATGGTCATGCCCAAACAAGTGGTCAATGCCATGAAACTCAATTATGAGCCTCTCAAGAAAGGGGTCATGTAGTTTGATGGGAAGAAGGTCCCAACTGCCGGATGCATCAAGCATCTATCTTCAACCCTCTTCTCATGTTTAAGCCAAATTGAAACACAAGAAGTAGTCACGATAGATATCCACCATTATTTGACATGTTCCTTTCAAGGGACTTTATAGTGAAGATTGGTGGATATTTAGTGCTTGATTGGTCTCATCTAATATTGCAAACAAAGTACAGGGCAAAGATGAAGATCCAGTATAAATCCTTGCACCCTGAATATATAGCAGACAACATGGTCCTATGTTTTGCGGTGACGCATACCTTCTTCTTAAAAAAGGAGATGTATTAAATAGAAATGTCAGAGGATGAAGAGGACACAAGTATTCAGACCCTCGAAGAGGATTTCCTCCTCAATTAGTTTATTGACTCTGACCCATTTACGAACTTCCATGCTACCGGATTGGACACTTATGTGATCTCTGGTGATGGCCAAGTCTTCCTGAAATTGGTAAAAGAGTAGGAAGAGCCCAGTAAAGTAGGTGACAATAGTCTATGGACGTTATATTTTGACAAAATAAAATGAAAGGTCTGGTTCTCGAGAAAGTTTCCAATTGGTATCTTCAACTAGATCAGAGACCCTCAAAGATTTTTTCTCTTATTTCCCATACTTGAATAATGTTGCTAAGTATGAGGCTTTTTTCCATGGTTTGTTTCTTCCAAAACAGATAGGTGTGAAAAGTACAAGTGTTCAAAGATTCAAAGTTGGTTGTAAGCCAAGTCTACGGATAGGCAACTACTTAAAATATAAGAATGTGATCTTACAAAAATAGAATATGGGATCTAATCAAGATTTTTGAAGATTTTAACATCTAGGTTATACTCGGATCCCATAATATCATCATTGATTGGATAGGTTTGATTGGTTTTCAATTTGAGTTGACTCCTGTATCAAGAACAAAACAAAGTGTAGTGTCAACCATCATCTGACCATCAATTCTCAAATAATGATTAGAAAAGGTAAGTTTTTGAGGATGACATTTAGATTGTTGATTTTTTACAAAATTCAAAGAAAGCTTCTGATCATTCATAATATAAAGCTAGAAGACGTACAAAAGGACAAGTGATCCAATTACAGTGAAATAAGTGATCCAGAGGATCTTCACTAAAAATTGAAGTTTCTCGATTTTCTCCAAAAAATGGCATCATCAGAAAGAGTTCAAAATTATAACTCCAATGCAACTTGAATGGAGTCAAACGGAGCTATGGAGCTCGAGTTATACGTGATCAAACCTTGGTCAACTTAGGGCTCAGGTCAGAAAAAAAAAGGTCAAAATTTGATATAGCCAAAAGTGGTCAATGTTGGTCTCATTGTGAAGAGCTCAGCAAGAGATTTCTGACAAAGTTCGTTTCACACAAATCGGAGGTCATATACCCAGGGTACGAGAAGTCAAAGATCAAGTCAAAGTTTGATCATCCTAACGTCACCATGACAATCATCACAAAACAATCAGCACCATCAGCCAACCATATGTTGATATCTGGAATCACACATGGTACAATTGGCAAGGTTTAAATTTTAAACTTTAAATAAATAAATAAATATAAAAAAAGCCTACCACTCCTCCCATCAGCGGCTAAGCAAAAATAAAGGGGGTCGAATCTTTAAAATCCTTAATTTAAGGCTTGTATTAAGCCCCACACATTTACTTTAAAAAAAGAAAACAAACACTTTACACCTTATTTAAAAGATAAACCCTATTTAAATGGGATAAACCCCTTTAGAATAACTATTTAAAATATATGATAAGGGGTTAATATAATAAATGGAAAATATCCCCTAATATTAAGGAGAGACAACTCTTTCATATTTTAAAAGCTCAATTATATGTCTCTAAAAAGAAATATTTTTGTAAACAAAAGGGGATTTTTTATTTATTTTATTTGTAATGGGGGATTTTTAAAAGATTTTATTATAAAAATAGGAGATAAGGGAATATTTTGTAATCTTATGGTTTAAAACCATTTTGGGTAAACTTTGTGTGTAAAAGGGGGAGAAAATAGTAGAGTTGGTATTCAAGTGGTGACTTAGGAGAGAAATTCCTCAGTGAAATTTTGCTCATATTTCATTTTTTTCAGGAGATTATTCCTACGCAATTTGGAGGAAAATTTTTCAAATTTCTTGTAAACCAAGAGAAACCATGCTGGAGTTTTATACTGATTTTTTGGAGAATTAATTAGATCAATTCACTCATTGGAGAGGGGCTCAAAGACGTAGTCATTTTTATGATGCACTCTATTATCCACTATGTTTGCATTTGCTCTCCTTTCTCTCATTGTTATTTTCATCACTTTCTTGTTTACATTTATTTAAATAATGTTCATTTGTTAATTTTGTTTAAATAATTTGGATTTAAAATTGTAAATGTTACGCATTCAAATTCAATTGTCATAGATCCGTAAATCAGATCAAATTTGGTATCAAAGCTTTGTTTTGACTAGTACAGCATAATCGAATGCTAACGATCGCCAAGCTTCAAAGAGGTGAAGGTGAACTTGAAGAATACAATCCTGAGATCAATAAATGAAGGACTTTGCCAACAATGGAAGAAACTAAAGTTGGGAAAAATATTGAGAAAGAGCTTGATGATAAATTTTTTCAGCAAGCCTATCTTGACATGAAGGCAATGGTGGAAGAGCTTTATGCGGAAAAGAAGAAGCACGAAAAAGGGAGATTCTTCGAAGCAAGAAAAGAAGGAAGATTGAAAGGACAAAGAAGAAAAAGATCCAGAAGCTCCATTTCCTCCATCTCCCGCTTCTTCACCATCTTCCCCTTCTTCACCATCTTCCCCTTCTTCTTCTTCCTCTTCTACTACTATTAATCCTTTCAAGAGCAAGTTTAAGACTATTATTAAATTGGATGTAAAATTTGAATTTCCTAAGTACTGTGGTGAGGTAAATTCCAAAAAGTTAGATGATTGGATCTAGCAGATAGAAGTGTATTGTAGGATTCAAGGCCTAATAAAAGATGCTTCTATGATCTAGTTATCCACTCTCCAGTTGGGAGGTACATCTCTCACCTGGTGGGAGAGTAGGAATTGCGAGGAAATTTCTCGCCATGGTAAGGTTAATATGACTTGGATGGAATTTTTCGCTGCCCATAAAAAATAGTTTTACCCTTTAGGCTATATGCAACAATTAATAATGAATTGGGAAAACTTTAGGCAAGGTAAGGGTCAATCTGTCCAAGATTAGACTCATGAGTTTAGAAAATGGGCTATTGCTTTAAATGTTCCATTATATACTCAGGATACATTACTTAAGTACATAGGTGGTTTGCATTCTTACCTAAGACATAGTATTCCAATGTTGAGTCCTAGCAATCTGGATGAAGTTTCAGTCCAAGCCACTCTTTTAGAGTCAAGGGGTATGAACACTTTCAATGATAATTTATCAAATAAATGATCTAAGTCTGAGGGGAAGTTTAAGGGTAAAGACAAATATAAATGAAAAGGGAAAAAGATAGCTACAGTCAAGAAAGAGGGGCATGATGATTCAAAGCGTTGGAAGTTGCATCTTGAATTAAGGCCAAAAAGATACAGAGGCAATAAAGGCAAGCAAAAAACTATTGTAGTGATTCAACAAGATCTTGGATCTAACTCTGAGGATGAGACAAAGACTGGTCTTGTTGGGATCCAAGGTAAACAGAAAGGTATATTTCTCTTTTTAGATGCAGGTGTTTCTATTGCAAGTACAAATAAAGTATCTTCTGCTCGTAAATTTGATAAGAAACATAATGAATTGTTTCACATTCGAGTTGTAACTAAACACACTAAGATAGACACACTGTTTGGTACAGGTTCTCAAGTCAACTTAATATCCGAAGAGGTGGTAAAGAAACTTAAGTTAACTACAACACCTATAATCCAAAGCCTTATCTGCTTGGATGGGTTTGCAATGATGCTCAACTACAAGTCATGAAACAATGTAAATTGAGATTTTCTATCACTGTAAACTTTTTTGATGAGGTAGAGGTAGATGTTGTTCCTTTGGATATTTGTGGGCTTGTGTTAGGGAGTCCTTATATGTATGATAGAAAATAAATCTTTTATAGGGGGGAGAATAAGTATCATCTTTTTAAGGATGGGATATAATACATTGTACATGCACACAAAGTTAAGACAAATATTGTACTAGTTAATGTTGGTCAGATGAAAAGGTTGGTCAATTCTAGTAAGAAATTTGTATTAATGCTTGTAAAGGCCAAAGAAGATGAAAAAGATGAAGAATTTAAGGGGTGTGACCCAAAGCATAAAACTGAGATGGTCAAAATAGTTTTTGATAATGAGGACTTATTTCAGGAGCCAAAGGTATTGCCACCTAAGAAAGAGATACAACATGAAATCCAATTGTAGTAAGATGTGCCTCTTCCAAACATTGGCATGTACCATTTATCAGTTTTGTAGAATAAAGAAATCAAAAAGAAAGTTCAGGAGTTGGTTGAAAAAGGAATCATCTATCCTAGCACATCTCCTTGTAGTTCTCCAATTGTGTTGGTTCCAAAGAAGGATGGGTCTTGGAGAATGTGCACCAAATATAGAGCCCTGAACAAGATAACAATAAAGAATAGGTATCCTCTTCCTCGTATTGATGATCTACTTAATCAGTTAAAACATGCAATTTATTTCACTAAGTTAGACTTACATAGCAAATATCATTAGATAAGAATTCCAAAAGATAACATTTGGAAAATTGCATTTAAGACAAAACAAGGACTGTTCAAGTGGTTTTTCATGCCCTTTGGGCTTTGCAATGCACTAGACACATTTATGAGAGTCATGAATGATGTCTTTCATCCTTTTATTGATGATTTTTTCATAGTCTATCTAGATGATATTCTTGTATTCAGTTGAACTTGGGAAGATTATGTAAGTCATGTAAAGAAAGATTTTGATGTATTGAGAAAAGAAAAACTCTTTCTAAAGATGTCAAAATGTGAATTCGCGAAGACATCCTTAGTGTACTTAGGCTATGTCGTAGGTGGTGGTCAATTGAAAGTAGACATTGCAAAGGTCAAATTTATTGTAAAATAGCCTAATCCAAGTACAGTCACTGAAGTCAAAAGTTTCTTAGGTGCAGTCCAGTACTATAGGAAGTTCATTGAAAACTTCTCCTTCATTGCATCACAATTGCATGCATTTACCAATACAAATACAATTTTTCAGTGGGCAGGTCCACCACAGAAGGCCTTCAACATTTTGGAGAAAAAGTGTAGCACAAGACTAGTTTTGGCTTTACCAAATTTACACCAACCATTTGAGATCGAGACAGATACAAGTGGATTTTCCATGGGAGTAGTTCTAATAGAAGGAGGTAAACCAATCTGCTATCACTCTAAGACCTTTTCAGGTGCAATAATTAATTATCCTACTTATGATAAGGAAATTCGTGCATTATTTTAGAGTGTTAAAAAAATGGAAACAGTACTTAACGGGGAAAGAAACTGTAATCCACACTAATCATCAGCCACTTCAATACTTGCACTCACAATCTAAACTACAACAAAGTAGGCACTTTAGGTGGATGGGCTTTCTTCAACAGTTTCATTTTTTAATTAAGCATAACAAAGGTGTCCATAACAAAGTAGCGGATATGTTGTCTAGGCCTCCTGTTATGAATGTTTTTATTATCCTTAAAGGTAGTTCCATAGTACATGAAATTTTTCAAGAACAATATGTTAATGATGGAGACTTTAAGGAAATCTATTCAGCTCTAATCATAGGAAAACATGTAGAAGAGAAACATTACTATGTATAGGATAAACTGTTGTATCACTTGGGAAATTTATGCATTCCAAAAGATGAACAAGCATAGGTAATTAGAGAAGCACATACCTCATTAATTGCAGGATATTTTGGGGTAAGAAAGACAATCACTTAGCTAGAAAAGTATTGTTACTGGCCTCATATGCTTGATGTAAAAAAGGCTTTGAAGTTCATCCAAAAATTCCAAGTGATTCATCAGGCAGTGGGAGCACAATTGGAAAAGAGCCAAGCCAAATACAAGGCTCAGAATAATAAGCATCACATCGATCATCATTTTCAGGTTGGTGACCGTGTTTGGCTACATATTAAGAAGGAAAGAATGCAAGGTGATGGAAGGAAGCTCAAGATGATTTGGTATGGTCCCTTTGAGATCTTGGAAAAGATCATAACCAATGCCTTCCACCTTAATCTTCCTCCATGCATGCACATCTATTTAGTTGCCAATCTTTAGAATCTAAAGTTGTATGAGCCTCCAATGATATTGGATGAAGACACAAATATTCAAGTTCCCTTAGTTGATGATTTTTCACCGGAGTACATGTAAAAGTTTCTAGAAGATGTCATCTTAGATACAAAAATTAGGACTTCACAAAGAGGAAAAGTTAAGTACCTCATAATTGGGACTAAAGGGGATGAGTCCAATCAAGGCAAAATGGATGGAGATTGGTAAAGTTAGGAAAATTTACGCTCACTTACTTTCCAAGTAATCAAGCTTTCAGAGGTCCAAAAGCTCTCAAATGGGGAGGATTGATCTAGAGGATCTTCACCAAAAATTCAAGTTTCTTGATTTTCTCTATAAATGGCATCATCAAAAAGAGTTCAAAATTTTTACTCTAATGCAACTCGAGTTATGTCTGGTCAAACCTTGCTCAACTTAGGGCTTAGGTCAAAGAAAAAAAAAGTCAAAATTTGACATAGCCAAAAGTGGTTAATGTTGGTCTCATTGTGAAGAGCTCAACAAGAGATTTATGATGACATTCATTCCATGCAAATCAAAGGTCATATGCCTGAGTTACAAGCAGTCAAAGATTGGGTCAAAGTTTGACCATGTTGGCATCAACATGAAATCGACACAGAACAATCAGCACCATCGTCCAACCATATGTTGACACGTGGCATCATACATGGTACAATTGGCAAGGTTTAAATTTTAAATTTTAAACTTTAAATTAATAAATAAATATAAAAAATGCCTACCACTCATCCCATAAGTGGCTCACAAAAAATAAAGGGGGTTGAATCTTTAAAAGCCTTAATTTAAGGCTTGTGTTAAGCCCCACACGTTTAGTTTAAAAAAAGAAAACAAACACTTTACCCCTAATTTAAAGAATAAACCCCTTTAGAATAGCTATTTAAAAATATATGATAAGGGGTTGATATAATAAATGGAAAATATCCCCTAATATTAAGGATAGCCAACTCTTTAATATTTTAAAATCCCAATTATATCATACGATTATGGGGCTAATAATATTGATGGCACATATTTCTCTTGAAAGAAATATTTTTCTAACCAAAAGTCCCCTTTTGATTTATTTTATTTGTAATGGGGGATTTTTTCAAGATTTTATTATAAAAATAGGAGATAAGGGAATATTTTGTAATCTTATGGTTTTAAACCATATTGGGTAAAATTTTTGTATAAAAGGGGGAGAAAATGGGAGAGTTGGTATCCAAGTGGTGACTTAGGAGAGAAATTCCTTGGTGAAATTTTTCTCATATTTCATGTTTTCTAGGAGATTATTCTTGCACAATTTGGAGGAGCTTTTTCAAATATCTTGTAAACTAGGAGAAACCATGCTAGAGTTTTGTACTAATTTTTCAGAGAATTAATCGGATCGGTCCACTCATTGGAGAGGGGTCTGGAGACATAGTCATTTTTACGATGAACTTCGTTATCAACTCTGTTTTCATTTTCTCTCCTTTATCTCATTCTTATTTTCATCACTTCGTTATTTATGTTTATTTAAATAATGGTCGTGTGTTAATTTCGTTTAAATAATTTGGATTTAAAATTGTAAACATTACGCATTCAAATGCAATTGTCATAGATTCTTAAATCAGATCAATAAGCTCTCATGAGGTTTGATTTCTCTCAAAAATATTTTTGACTATGAGGATGCAAGGAATAGAAAACAAAGATTCACTGCTAATGCAAATGACTATGAAGATCTCAATGTCAGAAATGGTAGAAGGCTAAAAGTCAGAAGAGATGTTCTGTATAAGGATAAAGAGAGACTAAAAGGACTATTTCTAGATATGACAAGGTGGTAGCTTGGACCTATGATGATCTTAGAGGATATGATTCGAGCATAATGCAACACACTATTGACTTGGCTGAAGGCTTAAAGTTTGTTTGATAGAAACAAAGGACAACGAATCTGAAAGTCAAGTTATTGATGGCAAAAGAGCTTAGCAAATGAATCGAATAAAAAATCCCATACCCAATCAAATATTCCACCTGGGTATCCAACCTTGAACCAGTGAATAAGAATGGTGATATTCAACTCTATGTGGATTTCAAATACCTAAACAAGGCTTCATTAAAAGATAACTACCCTTTGTCCTCAATGTAGTAGATCTTGTAGAATATGTCTAGATCGAAAATATTCTCACTAGTTGATGGTTTTTTAGGTTATAAGCAAGTCTATGTAAAAGAGGAGAACCAACACAAAGAAACATTTACCACCATGTGGGGAATGTTTGTGTACTTGAAAATGCCCTTCAGACTCTCCAATGCTAGTGTGACCTTTCAATGAGCAATGGATATTCTCTTCAAGGGGTTGATTAATTATTTCATCTTAACATGTTTGGATGACCACACTATTTTTTCACAATTGAAGGATGGTCATTTTGATCATCTAGAAAAAGTCTTCCAAAAATTCCAATAGTTCAAGATTTCCCTAAATCTCAAGAAATGTGTCTTCGGAGTTCAAGAAGGAAATCTATAGGGCTTTGTGGTATGAAAGGAAGGAATAGCCATATAACCCAAAAGGGTGAAAGATATAATAGATCTATTGATTCTAGTCATCTAGAAGGGGCTATAGTCCTTTTTGAGAAAGATTAATTTTGCCAGCTAGTTTATTTTAGATTTAATGGGAATCATGAGACCAATCACATTGATTTTAAAAAATAATTTAGTGTTTAAAAGGAGTCTCAAAGGAAAGCTTGCTTTTGAGAAAATAAAAGAAGCCATATATGCAACCTCGATGTTAGCTAAGCCAAACTTCTCCAAGAATTTCCTACTCTACTTCTACAATGGCCAACACAACATAGCTTTAGTGCTCACTCAAAAAGATGAAGAGGGAATTAGAGAGGATCCCATCATGTTCCACTATAGGAATCTAAAAGGATATGAAAAGAAGAATATATTTTTTGAGAAACAAGCCTTTTCTATTTTCAAAAGGCTCAAGAAATTTTGACACTTGGTATCAGCCAATAGAGTCACCATTTGTGTCACCCATCCTAGTGTTCGGGAATACATCACTGAAGGTGAGATAACTAAAAAGAGAGCCAAATGGATCACCAAGATCCTAGAATATGGTGTAGACATTACACCAACCAATTTGGTTTGGGGAAGAGGTCTTGGAAAATACCTTGTGTAGGAATTGAGCTCTCTAGTAGAGGAAGAGACCAACCAGGCCTATATAAATTATTTTGAGTTCGACGAGTCATGGGTGAGGGATAAGACACAATATATGAAAAAAGGGTAGTACTCGACCAAAATTCCACCTCAAAAAATATTCTACTATTGACTGCAAGGCATCAGGTATGTACTAATTGAGGGGATTTTATTTAAAAGAAAATATGATGGCATCACGCTTTACTACTTAGATAAACCATAGGATTTTTTTTTTTGAATGAATTTCATAGAAATCCTAAGGGTGGACACTTCACCACTAAGACTAGGATATTACTAGCCTTCCATTTCCTCCAAAGCATGCAACATTATGTGAAAGTGTACTCAATGCCAATATTTCATTGGCAAGCAGAAGAACTTCACAATGCCACTAAGCCCTATCGTAACTGAGGAACCCTTTGCACAATGGGGTTTGGAATTTTTTGGGATGATAAATCCCATATCTAGCACTAGCCATAAGTGCATATTTATAGTGATCAATTATTTCACAAGATGGATAGAGATCGTTGCTCTGAAAAATGCCACATAAATTGAAACTATCAATTTTCTTAAGGAATTAGTGGCAAGGTTTTGTTTGCCTAAGACCATAATATCCAATAATGTGTGAGCATTCGTAGGCTTTGGAATGTCAGATTTCACTCTCAAGAATGAGGTCTACCTCAAAACTTCATCAGATTATTACCCATAAGGAAATGGGTTAGCAGAATTGACCAACAAGAACCTAATCAAGTTTATTAAGCACATTAGGTTGGAATGCTAGAAGGAATGGCACATGCATCTATGAGCCATTCTATGGGATGACTGAATTACAAATGAATCTTGAAGACATCTCCTTACAAATTGGTATATGGAAAGGAGGTGATTTTACCCATTTCCATAGAAATTTAGGCATTACAACTGTTAAAAGCCTTCGATGTCAAGGACAACAATGGAATGGAAGTAAGATTGGTGGAACTCCCGAGTCCTGAAGAAAAAAGGAAAAATGCATATGATGCCACGATTGGACACCAATAGATAGTCAAACGATGGTTTTGTGAATAAACCATGAGAATAACATAGGAATAGCCAAAAATTATTATACTATATTCATTGAAAATATTTAAACTATAATACGTTTATCGAGCTTGAAGCTCCGAGAAAAATTCAAGCCTTCTTGCACAAACCCAAAAAGAGATAAAATGCAAAAAAGAAAAAAAGAAAAAAGGGGAGGCGATGTGCAAAATAAGTAGTGAAATTAAAGCCTCAATTCATCATTAGTAGTCAAAACAAAATTTCTTTAGGTTTTTCTTCAACAAGGTGGTAAGGGGATTAATAACATAGCACACACAGGAAAGACATGACATGGGCCTTAGTCCTTGGCACCACGGCTATACACCAAAATTTTTAAGTGTTTTTTCCTATCGAGCCCAAGAATGCACTCCACACCACAATCCCTCAACAAGAAGGAGTTCACGAGTTGGTACAGTGAGTGGTGCCTCTCTAGGTCCATAGTGTGAAAATTAGTAATAAGGGGCAATAAGGGAACACCCTCACCATAATCAACATGCCTGTGAAGACCCATAGAACTTGGAATGTTGCAACTAGGGATAGCCACTTGCACAATCTTGTCAAGCTCATCGATGTATTTTGAATCAAATATAACATGACATAGTTTGATTATCCAAGGCTTGGAGATGTCCACATATAAGAAGGAGGCCACAAAGCAGGAGACAACATTGGAGTTTCTCTGTGACTAGTTTTCATCCTTCACGTAATCTTTGTCGAGAACCCATTTGAATTCTATAATAATGAGTCAATCATTCTTCTTTACTAGGTGTTTAATTGCATCATTGTGGAATTCACCCATAAAGGAATATAGTAGCCCTTGGATCAAGATCTAAACAGGGGTACATGGGAACATCTCATAGAAGAAAATAGGCTAAGGCTAGCAGAATGGAGTATACATCAAGAAAATATTGCTAATTCAAGAGCCAATTGAATGATTTTTTTGTTAAGGTGACACTACTATTTATAGAAAAGGTGCACCGATGAGCTCAACAAATGAAAAATCTATCACTTGTCTAATGTAAACAAATAAAATATCAAAGAAACAAAAGGTGAGAGATGAATTGTATGAAAAATATCACCGAGACTTGAGAAATAAATTTGGGCCACATTGAGAGTAAATATTCATGTGTACTAATTAACACCAGGTGTTTGTTGCCATCACCAATTCCATTCTGCCTACTTATGTGAAAATATGTTTACTATAGTACTAAACTTTGAAAAAATAAATATGATATGTCCTTTCAAAGTACCTTGCATTGCTTAAAGCAAGGTTCTCATAGCTAAAATAAAACTTCCAAATTCTTAGAGCTTATTTATGGAAAAGGCAGTGAGGGGAATGTAAAAATTACATTCTTGCGATAATGTTTTCATTCTCGAGGGATACAGATCCCTACTCCACATGTATCACCTTGTTAGTAGCACTTATCATGCTAATGATAATGAAATTTTTTTATTGCATGTACATACAAGAAAATTAAATTCACCCAAAAATAATTTTTTATCTAAGTATCAATAACCTCAAGCAACTATTTCACTAAAAAGGCTTTCTAAAAATAATTCAATAGAACAATGGTGGAAGTATCATCTTCTAGTCAATAGGCTAGAGTTTCATCTACCAGACTAGGCTACACCAACATCTTTGGGAAGACTTTGTTTGATAATTCCTTAGCATCGAAAGAGTGGTTTTTTCTCATACTAAAACCATACTAGAAAGTGACCTCGTTAAGAACGAAGCAGTCATGGATTTTTCAGACAATATTTTTGATCCAAAGTTGCATATGAACCATAATAACCTTAGGGAAGGGGAAATGTAGATAATGGTCAAGTATGGGGGGACCAAAGGCTTGGAATCACTCTTCTTTATTTGTTTTAGTCTTTAGTTGTTCCTCCCAACTCATTTGTTGAAAATAATCCTTTGTTCCTAGGTTCTGATGTCATCATTCTAAACAAATCCTCGACCATATTCGATAATGAACCTCGTTAAGAAACTTGTGCACCAAGTGACCATCATCCACGTCAATCACAATTAATTATTTAATCACCCTATCAAGGGAACCCGTTGAAAACATTGAAGCATCCATCCTAATAGTTTCACCAAACCCATTTTCTACCAAGAAAGTGCCTCTTTTTTCAACCCACCTCCCCTTTCACTCTAATGGGTATCCCTCCTTCCCAGTCTACATATGGCATCCTTCCTTTTTTCATGATAACAGTTCCCTTCACCTCTCTACAACCTCACATAGTTGATGCTTATCCTTCCATCACCCTCTTCATTCTCCCTCAAGGTGATTTGATTTCTAGATAGAGTATTAACACCCCAGAGTCTTCAAAGCCACTTGGACACAACGATGTAGGCTCAGAAAGAAAGGAAATAGAAACTATAGATAAAGGTCATGACAAAACCAGTTACTCAAAAGATTGAGGCTAATTTTGATGAAGATCAAAATTCCTTGTTTATCACTACCATGAGGCCATTAATGTCTAATCTAGAAGGAGAAATGCAATTAGAAGATTAATACATCCAAGTTATGGGCCTTGATTTAAATGAGACTCACTCGTGCAAAAAATTGGTTTTTGCAAAAGCAACTTAGAAGGTAACTCTGAAGGTGGCTTACATCGACTATAAAAAGTTGGACAAAAAATTAAAGAAGTGTGAGGTAGAGTTAGAAAATGTAAAAAACATAGTGGATAGGCTGCAGGTAAAAATCAAAAGAAAAAATGTGGAAATGGCTTGCCTAAGGTAGTTACAAGGTCTGTAAGGGGAAGCAGCTAAGTTGCTTGAAGTAGCCCAGAATGAGCAGGATTGACTTCATGCCAAGGTAGAGAAATCGAAGGGTGAGATTGTTGTTGAATGCGAGAAGATGCACAAAGATATAACCATCATAAATGTTGTATCTGCTGGGCTACAAAAAGAGATACAAATGCTAGATCAGTATGTAGACATACAAAATATACTGATACATCTAATCATGTTTTATTGAACATTATTCTATCTATTAATTAAATAAACCAATTTAATTAATCCCCTAAAGTTTTCTTCCTAATTAATTAAATCAAATTAATTAATTAACTTTCTAAAATCCCTTCATTTAGTTAAATCATACATATTTAATTAAACCCATTTTCCTCTCATTTGATTTAAACTAAATCCAAAAATGCAAATCAAATGTCACAATCAACTAAGCACTAGCTTAATTAGTTAAATCCCTAATTAATGCTAAGACTAACCCATGTCCCATCCACTTGCACAATAAATCATTTAATTTGATTTATTAAAACCCTATTTTCTTCACAAAGGACTCTTTTGTTTGACTTTTTTTGCCAAACACAGTTCCCCCCAAAATCTTCAACCATATTCATTTATTGCCATTTTCAAATTTGAAATGGGCACATTGGCCAAAACTTGCACAAGCACGGGCCAATCCCATTGTGACAAGTGGCTCTCTCTCATTTGTTGGGTTTTAGTCCCACATTGCTCAATCTTGGCTTCTCCTCTCTCAATCTTTCCTATAAACTCAATGACTTCTTTGTCATTTTTCATTTACAATTTTAGAGCATCCTCATTATAGCCAACTTGAGTTCACTTTGCATCTCATTGTCTATCATCTCATTTGCTTGGCAAGGATTGGGAAAGGGCTGCATTCTACACAAAGGATAGTACCAATCCACTATGGAATAGGTATACTTCATGTTCTACGTGCTTTGTTTATCTTTGTTATTTCTTTGCATTTTGAATCATGGAGTATTATTTCATAAGGATGTATATTTTTGTTATGTTGTTTTTGTCATTTTACTAAAATTCACAGATTTTCATGTCCACAAAATGACGCTAGAAGGAGGGCCTAATATAAAATTATTTGTATCTATTCACCTCTGTTTGATGCATAATGTTAGAATATAAAATCTTTTCTTTCTATTAAAGCATTGAAATCTGCATTTTGATAGAAATCTAAAGTTTTATGTTTCTGATTTACGCATTAGACAATGAGATGTAGCTTCTTTTCATTTTACAAGATTTATGCTTATGTTCAAAATCGATTCCCTCTTTTAGTCTGTATTATCTATTTTTTTATTTCTTATTCCACATGATTGTTGTATCCCTTACTCAATAAACAACCATTTTGAGACTGTCATTTCCTCAAGCTACACATTTTATCACTTTACCGTTTCTCTATTCATGATGCTTGACAAGCTTCAATTAAAAGTACTATACAAAATATTTCACTTCAGGGGTTGCAAACATTTTGATATACTTTTGAAGTAATAATTAACAGCGTCCTCGGATAAAACATGTTCATAGCTTTTTAACAAATCTGGTGTAGGTAAACAAGGCGATGGGAATGGTTGTGAAATCTGGATTTTCTCCCGCATTTTCATTTGTTTGAAAGGTTTTTTAGGACTTTTCAATAAAGATTTTTTTGTGGTATAGGTCCTACAATCATCATATCCCTTGGTTCACACTATCAAAATAGCCCTCATGCCTTGTTTACGCGTCCAGATTTTGCATACATATTAACCAAAGTATATGCCAAAGCATGGGGTCTCAATGCATTGTTTAAAAGCTTCATTTTAGCATAGGTAGCAAAGACGTTGGTAAAGGTTGTGAAATTAAACATTACACCTACCATTCCATTTGGGTTCACACTCTTTATAATCACACATTTTCTATTTTTCACTGTTGATTTCTATCACATTTTGCATTTCAGGCGACCACATTTCTTTAAGGCATTATGTTATCAGTTTACGGGCCTTGACAATGCATCCACTTTTTGCATACAATGTCTATCAGAGTATTTGCAAATACTGCCTCTGTTAGACTTCCCCCTATTTGTTATCCTTTGTTGGACGTATGTACCCTGTTCAAAGCTCCCATTTTATTTTTATTTTTTTTGTGTAGGCAAAGAGGATGCAGAAAAGGCTGAGGAATTTATCTTTACACCTGCGCAATTACAGAAGCTTGGGCATAATTTTCAACGCTAAAAGATTAGCCATTGAACAATAGAGTTTCCGTAGTATCCCATCATCCATCGTATTATTGTAATTTTTGATCTGACAAAGGAGCTAGAAATGATGGTAATAGCAAGTAATGATATTTCGAAAAGAGTTCATTAACAAGCTTTCATTACTCTTTATGATTTCTTTTTGACAGGTAATCTGCTTGGTTTGACATTCATTGCCACTTTGCGTGCTGAGAAAATGTATGCATGACTACCTTCTGAAACCATTCTAGGAGAGACAGGAAACCATTGTGGCCATTGTGTGTTTTCCCTTCTCACAGTCAATGCAGGCTTTTCTTGGCGGGGGAAATGGAAGATATGCATTGCTCACTTCTTACGTTGGTTTTTGTGATAAAATTAGGCAGCTACGTGCCAAAAAATAAAAATAAAAATAAAAATTTGGAGAAGTAAAAAATCAATAAGAATATTGTCAACAAAATATCTCCCCTTGTGTTTAGTCGCATTAAATAAGAAAAATATATCTTTGTTCGCTGATACACATTTGTAATCTTTTACAAATATAGTTATTGCTATTGGTATGTGTGACTGCCTTCTAACAAGAGTTGAATTCTACACCCTAGCCTTCCATTCCCATCTGCTAGATGCACATTTAAGTTTCCGTGGGTAAATAGAAGCGTCGTGTTATGCAGGAGACTAATCTGTAACTTAGTTCACATTTATCCTCACTTGCCATTTTCTATCTTGATCGTTGATAAGTGAAACTTCAAAATTGCTGGCAACTTCTTTAGGGAGTTGTCAAATAGTCCACACGCCTTGTCTAGATTAACTTTTTGAATAGTTCGCCTACCTTTCCAATACTTCCATCTTGGCAGTAGTCAAAGGTTTTATTTATTTAAAGGTGTCATTTATCTCAAGTTACGAGATTATGAGTTGCTTATTTTTCATTAAAAAGAAAAATCATTTTTTTAATTTATCCTCAGTGTACACAAATATTTGTGTTGTCTATTGTTCACTGACATTTGATATTTATGTGTTGTATTTTAATGTGTTCATATTTTAGTTATTGACCATATACACTTAACATGCAGTACAATTAGAGGAAAGTGCAAAAAATGGTGACGATGGTGGCTAGGTGGGTCGGTTTAAAGGCAAATTGAAGTATTTGAATAGCTGAAATAAAAACTATTCTTAAGACTAAAACATTTGCTCAAAATTGGCAGTTAACATGATAAGAATAGTAGATGAGTTTCTTTATTGTCTTTTGGTACTTTATTGAAGTCATTTGCACACTATTCTCATTGTTTATTGCTCTGCAAAACAAAACGTCTTTAATATATTGAGAATCGATCCTTTCATTTATTGCTTGATGCAAAATTTCAGAATATTGACTAATCAGGGATTTTGAAAAAAGATATCAGGTTGGGTACTTATTTGATGGAAATTCAAGATATCTTTTGCATCTTCATCGTGCTTTGTTATTGGATCTCAATTAATGCAGTCAAAGTCTCTATTCAAATAAACTGCAAAGTATCATGCATCCTGTCTTGTCCAAGAGATTGTGAGAAATCTGAAGGGTAGTTACATATGATTTTTTTTTAAAATTATTTATGAGAGTTGTAATCAATTGTAGCAGTGTTGACATACAATTTTACCCATATTGAATGCTCGGGCTTATTCAAAATGTATTGACTATGTTTTGTTAATTAAGTACCAATTAGTGCATATTCTTGTATTTAACATTGAATATAGATTGGTAATATTTGATGCCTGACTACTTTATTTAATATTTTTATTGTCTACATCTGTACTTAGGCATGACTTTTTTCTTGGAAAAATCATTAAAAATAAAAAACTATAGATTGCAGGCATCTTCTTGAGTGGTGTTGCTCGTTTATGAATTTTTGCGGGTTGAATGAAGAAGATTCAAAATCTTATTTAAATCACATCAAATATTTACCTATCCACCTTAAACTTTCTAATATTAGAGGCTTTGAGCTTGGTTGGAAATTGTCTATTTTAGATTTTTTTTTTTCTAAAATTTTGTTACAAGCATAATCCTTATTGATGCTTCATTCATTATCACTAGTCTCTTTTTCTGAAACCAGATTTAATTGAATAACTTTATTTTCACATGATTTTTCTGTTTTTTTAATCTTCCAGGGATTTCATTTGCAGCGTTGGAACATAAGAATAAATATTTGGAGAATCTTGGAATTAAAGAAAATTGAGCATTGAAACTTGAAATTCACAAAGAATTTTTAAATGCTTAGGGCTCCCATTTTCTACTTTTATTTTTTGTTTTACACCAACCTACCTTTCTTTTGGTTTAAAATTAACCATTGATTTAACATTTTCAAGTTGGTTAAAATTGAACATTAGAAACTCACTAAGCTTTTCAATTTGGGTTCTAAAACTGAACAATCAACTCTCACATTTTGATTTTTGGGCCTTAAAGAGAATTCAATTTTACCTTTGGAAATTAAAATAAACATGTGCCTTCAATGATTTGTAATGTTTTTCACAAAGTAATATCATCAAAAAGATGCATGCGCTTCTCTCGCACCTCACAGCGATCTTGAGAATCAAAAGTATTTTTCTGATATGAAGTTGTCAAAAAGATTACCTTCACATTTCATTTGGGTTCTAAAATTGAACAAAACTTGTCTAGTGTGAGAAAAGGACATTGTGAGTGTTCTCTCAATGTTCACACAAACAAAGATCGATCGAATTACATATGTAATTACTCACTATTGTGCACCTTTAGAGAGCCTACCTTGGTGGGAAAAATTACTCACCCCAAGGGAACGACTCAAGCAGTAATGGGCTAAAGCCAAGCTCTTCTAAATCGCTATATAAATTTTTGTTTACGATGAAAGTCATGGACAATGGGAAGTGGCACATGATAACTCTACCCCAGTATCTTTATGATGCGTAAAGCTCTTGTTCTAAGGGTTGGGAGATCTCTCACAAGGAGTTTATCATTGCACCCCCTAAATTGGATGCCCTTACTACAAACTCTTGTTTAGAAGCCAAAAACTACCTTATATTTGTTGGTGCAAGAGGTCATGTTTTTGAAGCTGCCCTAGATATACATGTGGTTCTATTTTAGAGATGAAAAGTATGCCATGGGAGATTCATGGGTACTGATGCTTGGCTGACCCGAGAAGCAAGTGCACTGTAAGGGGGAGTTTTTGTGGTCAAGCATCTAATCATCTGCACTGAATATGCATAGCTAGATTTATCCAATTGGGACTCTAACAAATATTGTCTTTTTCAGCCTAGGGTTATACATGTGCTTGGAATCAAAATGCATTGTTTGGTCTTCAAAACATTTGGAAACAAACATTCACAAGGACTTTGAATTTCAAACCCTTTGGAGAAGACAAAAATACCTTTGACAAATCCAAGTGCTATTGCTTACCCTAGGGATTCAATCCTTAGAGGTTTATAAGTACTTAGGATTAATAATTGTTTGTTCTCACCAAAGTCAACCTAGGGAATTATGCTCTTGAAACCTTGACTTTCACATAATGGACCCTGTGGAATGAAAAGGGATTAAGACATAAACATTTAGTTTGAAATCATAATCAAGAAAGTTCTTTTGGTAAAAGAAGCCATTAAGAAAAGTTAAATCAATTGAACACCACACATGTGCTTGGTCCTTTTTATGGATTTTTATGAAAACATTGGTCTTTTTGTTTGAATTTCTCCTAGAGAAAAAAATGTTCTTCAAAACCTTGGTCTTGTAAACAAGTCCCTCTTAGGTTCATCTAGGATCAATTCAAACACTTCACCCATATCAAAAATCAATCAAACATCATCTCACCGACAACTTTTGGAACCTTGGAAAACATCATTTATGCTAGACTTTTGGAAAATCAATGTCACCTTGTTTGACTTAACACACCTAGTCAAATTATAAAACCTCTTGAACAAATTTGCCTCTAGGATAATGCAACTTCCTGAGGTCTACTAGTTCATGATCACTTTCATTGGCTTAACACACTTAGCCGATTCATTCTCTTATGTGAGTTTTCCCTAGGATAACACAACTTCCTAGGGTTTACATGTTCACCATCACCTTTTTTGACTTAACACACTTGGTCAAACTATCCTCAATCAGAATCAAATCAAATCAAGTCCTAAAGTCTAGCACTAATCCAAAGTTCTTAAAATTTTAAACACCCATATCATTCACCCCATTCATCCTCCATCTCATCTTTGGTCCTAAACCCCTCAGAGGTCAACAAGGTCAAAACACAAGAGGAACATGGAATATAAACTTGATTCCTACATTATGAGTAATCCAATTCAACCAAGATATCCAAGCCTTACAATACCAATTGATTTTCAAAACTTACATTTGTACAATCCATACATGGGATCATTATCTCCTCCAAACATCAATGGTACAAATGTGAGCATGGCCAATCTAAATTTTGGAACACCTTTCCCTTTAGTAGATTTAAATCAAAGTCAAAACTTACAAATCTATCAACCAAGCAATCAAGGCATGAGATTTCTCCCTTTACCAACCATCAATCAACCAAATCCAAGCAACAACCCTTTCATAAATAAAAGCATCATATCAAATCATCCCATTTTTCCATTGATATCACAACAAAAGATGGAAACCATTCAAACAACCCCAATAATCAACACCATTCCCGATCCACCACCACCACCACCAAAACACAACATGACAAATTCATTTTCTATCATGTTGCAATCTGCTCAACAATCTGCCCACCTAAAGGCACTCCAAAACCAACAAGCTACATAAGTAGCTACTCAACAAGCACAAGCACAATTAGCCACCCAACAAGATGCACAAGATGCACAAGTGGCTCAAGTAGCCCAACAAGCACATAATCAAGCTCAAGCCCAATACATGGATCGATAGGCACAAGTAGAATTTTGGGCACTATTGCAAGAAATCCATCAACAAGTGCATCAACAAGTAGCTCAATAAAAAGCCCAACAAAAATAATTGTTGGCACAACAACAACATGACCAACAAAAAGCATTGCTGATTCCGCAATAAACACAAGCATTACTCACTCAACAAAGCTTGCAAAAGATTCCCAACACAATTGTCAAAATCAAAAATCAAGATCAATCTATTAATGAAGACCTTGAAGATGTTTCCACCTCAACCAACAATCAAATCAATGCACACCAAGAAGAAATTTTCAATCATGATCAAAACTCAGCAACAATGCCCATCAATGATCGAATTCGAGAAATTTCAACATCACTTGACCCTATGGTTGAAGACATGCACAATCTCTCCACCATAATGGATAGAGACAATGATCAAAATAAATTCATCAATGAGCACTGCAAAGATATGTCTACCCATCCATTGATCAAATCAACATTCATCAAGAGCCACTTTTTAGTGATCTATTTCAAGATGTGTTGACATTATTTTATCCTACTAACATAATCCATGATCCATCAACCAATGATCATATTAAAATGTCTCTACATCACCTTATGAGTTAAAGGACATATCTCAAGAATTCATTCTAAAGCATGATAAACATCTTCCATCAAGGTCTAGCAATGGCTCTGCCAACTACATACTAACATCCCTCGACCTCATGATTGTGGATAGTGAAGGAATCCTCAAATATCAACAAGATATTGGTACACTTCCCATTCCTAATAATAATTTCCAAGAATCCCTTGTAGATAATCCATCTTTTGAAATTGACCCATGCCAAGAACTTGATCCAAAGCATGTTGAAAGTAGTTCTAAAATCACTCAAGATCAAGAATTTGTATCTCCAAGATACTACAATGATCTAATGGGCACTCTTTTATGTATACAAGATGTCACGAATGATGATCATATCCATATAGCACACATTCCTCCATCTACCCATGAGATGCTTTCTTTGGATGGACATGTACATGATCTTCATTCAAAATAAGAGTCTCATACTCTTGACATCATTACCAAGGAACAAGAGTCACCTACTCTTAACATTTGTACACATGACCAAAATATGGAAAATTTTGGAGACATAGCAGAAACAAATCATGAAGAAGGCTGCTATAGAAGTTGTGAATCTAAAAAATCCTATGGAGATGTAGCAGATATAGGTCATGAGGAAGGCTTTTACAAAACTCATGAATCAGAAACAACATCCTATGAAGTGAATCATGAGGAAGAATTTTATGTCGACAATGAATCATCAACGCTTCTTGAAGAAGCATTAGAATTTGATATCAATCAGACATTCATCCCACATGTAGAGGATCCTATCACTTATAAACTTGGACCGCTCACCTTTCTTAGGGCAAGCTACCTCATCAATAAAGAATTTGTCACTTTTGAAGATCCACCACAAAGAAAATAAGGATTAGCACCTTGTTTCCAAGGTAAATCATATCCTATTGCAGATAAAAATTTTCAGCAGAAGAATTATCAAGGTAGAGGATTAGGCCTACATGAACAGGGTATCCTAGAACCAGTGCAAATTATTGGTAATCCTAAGCATCAAGTCCTTGGTTATTCAAAAATCAAGGGATCTCAACATATCAATAATATTTCCGCAAAACTGGGGGCAACACCATCTCAAGCAAGCGTCAACATAGGGAGCATGAAGAATCCTTATGATGAAACCGATGTCGATGCTACAACCCGCCACATCATGAATCTTCATCCACCCATCACCCCATCCATGAATTGGGACCAACATGAAAAGAAAGATTTAAACGAAAGTATGAAAAATGTCATCAAAGCAAGAGAAGCTAAGAAGCATATCAGACAAATCAAATACATATGGATACCAAAGAATATAAAGATTCATTATCCCTATCAAACTCCATTAGTTAAAGAAACTATGGGAAAAAATAAAAAGGGGGAAATTATCCATCAAAGATGTCGACAAAGGAAAAAGAAAGCTTCTCAAGCAACATACAAAGTGTATCAAGAAGTTGGTCCTAATTCCATGCACACTTCCATATCCACTCATTATTGCTCATCTTCCCAAGTTTGGAGAATCAAAGGTTCTGAACTGTCGACCAACGCATCTTCAATGCATCTTTATACCTAAACATGCTTCATCCATGCCTTTACACATGATATCCAATTCTCACATTGACCATGTGTTGGCAACAACCCTTCATTATAAGGATTCAAAAAGCACTCTATCGCGATGTGTGCACAAAGACAAAGTTAACTCTGGTGTTAGCAAAGCAGATCAGGAATATGTAAAGTTGTTTCAGCATCAGCTTAAAATCTCTCAAAAAATTAAAAAAAAATTAAAAAAAATTTAAAAAAATATAAAAATCCAAAAAAATCAGAAAAAGGATTGAAAACAGTAGATAAAAAGATCATCCTCCAGCAAAAACCACTTCAGTGGTGCTTTGGATAGGTACCATGATGAAATTCTGGTAGACAGGCGTCATGTGTAGAATTGAGCATCTATGCACGCCATTTCAACTGAAAGCATCTTATCACATACATAATAAAGCCAACATTCCATCCATATCATCTGTTCATTCATGAACCATTTATCCAACCCATGGTTATCTATCTACCTTATCTAGATCTTGATAAAGGTTTGGTAAATGCTTTACACTTGTTAATGGTAAACATCTTGACATGAGTCATTCTCACTGATGCTACCCTACCCAACATTATCTGAGCCTTGAAGCATTATCCGAATGAGAATCCTCTATTTTGAATACCCTTATCTTATTGCAAGATAATTCATATCCATTCATCCAAGAATCTACCCATGGCCATTCAAACATTGCTAGACACTAGGGGCAGATATTGGCATCTTGCTTCAAGAATAAATCTTGATATATATCCTCTAACTTATTTGGTAATCTAAGAATTGGTGAACATGAAATCAAAATGGTGAAAGCATTTGTGAGCATGAATCCAAATCACTAGCCCATGGCATTTTTTGACAAGATGACGTTCCTTATCATGCTTTATCTTTCGTCGAACATCAATCCAAACAATTCATATCAGTCACATCTAACTTGCATGTCAGCATCACATCAAATTATCAAAACAATTTTGTTCCAAGTCAAGGTTCATCAATCTTGATCAATCAAATCCAATCAATTATCACCTTGTTTGACTTAACACACTTAGTCAAACCACCCTCTTGTGATGAAGTTTACTCTAGGATAACACAACTTCCTAGATTTCACAAGTGCATTATCATCTTATTTGACTTAACTCAATTAGTGAAATTATCCAATCCATCATCAACTTTTTTGACTTAACACACTTAGTCAAACAATCCTCTTCTGTACAAGTTTACTCTAGGATAGCACAACTTCCTAGAGTTTACAAGTGCATTATCATTTTCTTTTTACTTAACACACTTAGTCAAACTATCAATCCATCAATCTAATTAATCAACCTTAGCTTAGTTTTCAACAAAATCCCAAATCAGAGCACTGATATCATCACTTGTCATAAAATCCAAAAACATTCAAAAATCATAGAAAAAATCCAAAAACATTCAAAAATCCATCAAAAATTCAAAAACATTAGAAAAATAAAAAATCCAAAACATGTCAAAATCCAAAAAAATAAAAACTAGAGTCAACCATCTGAGCTACATCATCTTTGAGCTTGAACGTAGGCAAGGTTGATCTTTGGTAATCCCCTAAGATAGTTAAGTCAATCCTTAGGCATCTGTCGCATCGACAATCCATTTTCTCATCTATCTCATCATTGAGTCAAGTCCGTCGTCAGTCGAACTACGTGGTCTCTGCGTGTATAACGTAGGCAAGACTAATCTATGGATCATCTCTTGAGACCCCTAGGATAGGTCTTTAGGTTAGTCTCTTCACCGTAAATCTCGAAAATACCAAAACATTTGTAAAACACTTCAAAAATACCAAAAACATCCAAATATTTGAAAAAACCCAAAATGGTGCATCCATTTCATCTTGCTTTCACCTGTGATTGTCATCAGTCATAATAAAATCAGTCATCACTTTCACCGTTTGGTAAGTCAGTCAGAAGAAAGTCTAAGAGGTTCAAAATTGAACACTCTAATCGTCAGAGTATTGAAAGTCTAAATTAGTGAGTCAACAAGTTGGTCAACTCAGAATATCAATAGCTTATCACCCAAATCAGTCCCATCAAAACCTTGATCACAACATGTCCTAGGATGAAGCTTTCCTGTGATGGACATAAGCATCAGGTACCCCACAGTAGTTAGTCTTGGCTAGCGGTATGAAGAACTTTAGCTTGTTTGGTTTGCTTTATTTAGTCTTTTATTGACTTATCTTATTTTGTGCTCATTCCAAGGACTTCTCGATGATGCCTAAACAAAATAGGTTTAGAGAGAAAGGAATGGGGCAATGATCATTATCTTTTTATCTATTGTGCTTGTTGGATATTCTTGTAAAATAACTTCATCATGCATACTCTGCTTTTTTTTAGGGAGGATGTTTTAGGTGTCTTGTTGACCACATAATAAGGCTTTCCTTTTTATGTTTTGGCCCAAGATGTCTAGAATATCTGAACTACATTTTGAATAAGGTTTCATTTGTCCAGTGTGGACAAGAGTACTCCTATCTATTCGACGAGTCAAAGTCCATCACAATAGGCACCATGCCATCCTGGTTCTTAATACCTTGATGCATTGCACCTATGTGTGTTATCAAACATAAAGAAGGTTATGCTCTTTATCTCTCCGATCCTTGGATAAGTAATACATCATTATCATTCATCATCATATCCAATAAAGTCTCGACGACTAGTGGACTTGTTGGACTTCTGCATCTTCTTGGATTCAAGGGTTGATCCCTCTCATTCTTCTATCCTCTTTCATGCTAAAAAATGCATCTGCACTTTCATCCTACATAATCACGTCATCTCATTTTCATAATCATTTAAGTTGTTTAGGATAATATAAATTTTTTATTCTAAGCATCTTCCAAAAATCTCATTTACATCATCATTATCATATTGATCATATAGTCTAACCATCCATACATTCATTTTGAACCTCTTTGTCATCAAATCGACCTCAATCTTTTCGTTCAATCTCTTGAGGGGGCAATGTACTAACATACTTCTTTTAGATAATAGTGGCATTATTCTTTGAACCAATGCAATGAGTACATTGCTTCAAAGAGGGTCAAAATGTAGACATGCAAAATATACTGATACATCTAATCATGCTTTATTGAACATTATTCTGTCTATTAATTAAATAAACCAATTTAATTAATTCACTAAGGTTTTATTCCTAATTAATTAAATCAAATTAATTAATTAATTTTCTAAAATCCCTTCATTTAGTTAAATCATACATGTTTAATTAAATCCATTTTCCTCTCATTTGATTTAAAATAAATCCAAAAATGCAAATCAAATGTCACAATCAACTAAGCACTAGCTTAATTAGTTAAATCCCTAATTAATGCTAAGACTAACCCATGTCCGATCCACTTGCACAATAAATCATTTAATTTGATTTATTAAAACCCCTATTTTCCTCACAAAGGCATATTCCCAAGGAATATGCCCTCATTAACTCTCTTGTTTGACTTTTTTGGCCAAACACAATTACCCCCAAAATTTTCAACCATATTCATTTATTGCCATTTTCAAATTTGAAATGGGTACATTGGCCAAAACTTGCACAAGCATTTGCCAATCCCATTGTGACAAGTGGCTCTCTCTCTCATTTGTTGGGTTTTAGTGCCACATTGCTCAATATTGGCTTCTCCAATCTCAATCTTTCCTATAAATTCAATGACTCTCTGTCATTTTTCATCTACAATTTTAGAGCATCCTCATTATAGGCAACTTGAGTTCACTTTGCATCTCATTGTCTATCATCTCATTTTCTTGGAAAGCATTGGGAAAGGGCTGCCTTCTACACAAAGGATAGTACCAATCCACTATGGAATAGGTATACTTCATTTTCTACATGCTTTGTTTATCTTTGTTATTTCTTTGCATTTTGAATCGTAGAGTATTATTTCATAAGGATGTGTATTTATGCTATGTTGTTTTTGTCATTTTACTGACATTCATAGATTTTCATGTCCACACGTAAAAGGAGGATATGTACAAGGAACTAGATAGTATCCTATCTCAAGCCTCTAATGATCTTTAGAAGGCCCAAGCATAAATAAAAAGGGTGAAAAAGGAAAAGAATGAAATCAATTCTATTTGAAATACTCGTGATGACGAGATCGGGATGTTGAGCTCTGAGCTTACAAACACCCTCCAAAAAAGGACTCAATTGGAAGAAAGCATAAAATCAAGGGAGTTCCAATTCCAGTAGGAGTTGGTGGCAGCACAGGGATCCGAGATCCACCTGATACTAAAAAATGAATATCCACTCATTGGGAGAGAATCACAATTGTTTTTGTAGCCCTGAAACTAGATTTACAGTTTCTAACGTATGCTCAAGAATTATATAAGAAGGTTGGTCCAACAGTTGACCAAATTCTCCACATATATGCCTCCTAGACTGAGGAATCAGGGAGCCTAATCTCAAAGTTATGTAAAGCAACCAAAGAAGATTTAAGGGATCCCAAAATTCTTGATGAAAGGGTATCCATGAAGAAGGCAAGTGAATTCATACACTTCCACATGGTTGCATCAAAAAGTAAAGATTTCTAGGTAGTGTTGAATAAGAAGGTTAGTGAGATTAAGGAGAAGTTCAAAATTATGCTTGAATCTATATTACTCGCCCTTTTCTCATCAAATGGAGGAGTGTTATCAATCAAGTTGATTGTGGATGCAATCAAGCTTGAAAAACAGGCTTCCACAACACTCCCTGGTCTAAGCCCATTACCCACTATTAAGGAAATTGAGAAGGAAACCCTTCCCCTTTCTCGACCTTCTTACCACATCAGAGTTTTTTCATCGAAGTGGGGAGGGGTTTCTTTTAAGGAAGTCCTCGAATTGGATAGAGCCTACAAGATTCTACACACCCTCATCTAGCCCACTGATGTAGACTGGGAGACCCATAGTACCACCTTCCTCAAACTACAAGAATTAAAAGAGGTCTAGGTTTGCACCTCATAAAGTGAAGTATCCCTATGAGTCATCTGAACTATAAATCATTTCTCTAGGATAAAGGCATGTAATGTGCCATGTGGGGGTTTTGCATATAATTTTCCTTTTAGGCATGAATCGAGACACGTGTTAGATTGGTGAGGATTTTATTCAAAATTATTCTCACAAATCAAAAATTCCCCACTCGCTTGACACGTTATTGATCTTCATCATAAATTTTTTTATCTTCCACGGAATGATATTTTGAGGCATATTTTTTTTGGGAGCATGGTGGGTGTCCTACTTTTAGGGAGGAACCTTCAAGTCTGTAGGTTCAACCTACATAATTGATCGATCAAGTTTTACTAGGTTGTGTTTAAAATGTGATTATCTTTTGAAAGTGTATATTCACTAGAATATCTTAAATCATTTAATGAAGAAATTGAGACTTAATGAGCAAGGATTTATGTGATCTAATCAAGATCTAAGATCGGATTGTGAGCTATTAGATTCAGGTATTTGACAATTTCTTCTTCTTGATTGATTACAGTGGTGTCCTCTCCTCTTCGCTATGAATAAAAAGTCAACAATGTACAGCAAAAAGGGTTTTGATTTTTTTTTAGAGATTTTTGAATAGTTTGGAAGTTTTCTTAAGAAATATTTCAAAGAATATAGATGTTTTCTTAGGGAGCTCTATTTTCTCAGTAATAGGAGGGTCTTTTCATAATACTACCTATTCTATTTGGCATGTTATATTTAACTCAAACTATCATTAGATTGGTATCCAACCTTTGTTATTTGTTTATATATCATAGTTCAGTTTGATCCTTTTGGGAGAAATCTTTGCAATTGTACATGTTATGGCCTTTGTCAAATGTCTTGTTCATATTTCATTCACAGTGAAGACATTGTGTTAATAGTTTTGGGTTGATAGTTCAAGTAACTAATTCACATGTTGTTAAACTTCTCTATTTAATGGTATCTTTCAAAAATCAGATCATGTTTATTAAAATCTTCCATTTTCTATAAAGGGTATTACCATTTTCCCTGTTATGTTGAAAAAGAGGAAGCATTCTATAAATTTAAGACTATTTCTTTTAATCTTTAGAGTTTTCTTATGTCTTCTTGGATCTTAATGGATTCTTCCCATGTGAAGATTTGAAAGACTGCATTATGCTTTCTCTAGCCTTTGTTGCTAATTCTCTTCCCAACAATGAAGGGACTGTGGAATTTTGTGTCTACCTCATTAATTATAATAAATATTTAAGGTTTGAAATATTGTAAAAGCCTTGGTGCATCACCATCTTTATGGTTTTTTTTGTATTTCTTTCTACCCCTTTTCCTCAAACACAAAGAAGAGCTATCTTTCTTTAAAATTCTTGAAGGTCATTTAGTGAAATGCAAATTGGTCCCCCACTCATTGAATTTCTCATAAGGTTGTTTGGAGAAGTGCAAGCTTTAATGATCAACAATGACCATACTAAAAGAAGGGGTGGTAAAGGAGGATGCTAAGGTCCTCTATGAGAAGCTGTTCAAATGGGATTTTCTAGGGGAGCTTGGTGATGTCCTAGAGAATGTGGATTAGGGGGTAGGATTTCGCTGCCAATGGATTTTTATATGTTGAGAAGGCGAGGCTTCAAAATTGAGAAGTATCCCATAATAGTTCCAAAGGCCACAAAGTTGCTTCGAAACAAAAAAATCAAAGGAATTGGGGATTGCATTCTTAAAGAGATGGGTGGGACTTGTGAAAGAGGATGAGGCTAGATGGATTCAGAACTTTGCAAGGGCAACTTACTAGGATATGGATGTTGGTGGGAGTGGTTTGGGGATAGAGAGCACAATGAATGTGGATGAAATATTGGTTGAGCATGCTCAATGAAGTCTAGAATGTCCAATGAAGATGAAAGGGGTAGCACATGCTCACAGGTAAGTTGAGTCTACAAATGAAAAATTAAATTTTGACATGGTAGTATGTATATGTTTAGGGTTTTTAAGTATAAATAAAAGATTTATGTAATGTCTAATTTTCCAATGGTCTATGAGGGGTAGTAGACTAGGCAATGGCCTAATAATAGGCTTTTGTATAGTCAATATTGAAATATTGGTTCACAACATATATGTAAAAACATTCTATTTTTATATCAATACAATGTTGTAGCCCTAGCTGTTGTTCACCAAAAAAATTTAAAAGATATTAGTACATAATTTATGCATTAGAAGTACAATAATTTAGGGAATATTTCTTTCTTTTTGGAGTAGCAATAGGAATATAATTCTCTTAAAACATATTCTAGGATATTTGGATAATTGAATTTACGTATTGTCTTTAGTCCTTTCCATGAATGTTAAGCTCATCTATTCAAGGTGGGCAACCTCTTAGAAGTTGGGAATTAAAATTCTACTAATTTGGTAAGGTACATTAAAATATTTCGAGTCCTTAATAGTCCATGCTCATAATAGATGACTAGTGAATTGTATGGTCTAGTGTGAACTATATAGTATAGTGTGATTTGCATAGTATAGTGTGCTAGATTCAAAATTATAATGGAGGTTGGATTTACATCAGTAGATATTGACTTAGATCTATGAAATCAAATTAGAACCAATAATAATCTTGCAAAAAAATGTAGAAATTAAAAACAATAGAAACAGCTATTTTTTTTTACTTAAATGAAGAGAAACTTACTCTACATTCAATTTATCCTCATTACCATTCAACAAGTTAAACATCTACATCCATCACCTTTATTTATTATATTTAAAATTTACTAGATAATATAAACCCTCAGCTTTGGTTACTTGAATTAATTCGCATTTCTTATTTTAGTTAACTTAGGAAGATATCGCCTTAGGAAAATAATAATTTTCCTTTACATTACTATTCCTGGATTTATTATTAATGCTAACCGAGTTTTCTTTTTCTAAATAATTCGATGTCGGCCATTCTCTTACCATTCGTGTCTATCATTCTCTACTCTCAATTTATTGGTATGATATATATAAAGGAGCGTGAGATCAATGTCATCCATTATTACTCAGCCATTTGAAGTTTCAAGTCCATAAATCAGTTAAGAAAATGTCAGAGCAAGGAGAAGCAGATCAGATGGTTAGTGACAATGGAGGAGAGGATGATAATAGTAGAGAAGCTCTCAGGCAACATTTTGCGGATTTACACACTCGTGCTTCTGCATTGAAAGATGATTTGATTAGACACAAAATAGCCTATGAAGAAGACCGTGGAACTCAAGCTGATAGCTTTGCATTTTATCTTAGCCAGTTACCAAATGTTCTCTTTTCATTAGGGCAGGAGTTTGAAGCTTACGATGTGGACAACTGTATATGCGATGATCCCATGCCTGGATGCAACAAATACTGTGATCCTAAAGAAAGAGTCCATTCTATTTTCATCGAAATGACCGAATCGATTTGGGAAAATCGGAGAGATCTGGCAGAAAGAGTAGAGAGAGAGAGACAGAGGGAGAGAGAGTTAAGACAAGCGGCAGAAGGCTTAGGACAAGTGGTAGAAAGAGCAAAGACTGAGAGGGAGAGAGAGATAAGACAAGCGGTAGAAGCTCAGATCGTTAGTTGCAATGGAGGAGAGGGTGATAATAGTAGAGAAGATCTCAGGCAGCGTTTTGCCGATCTACACACTCGTGCTTCTGCATTGAAAGATGATTTGATTAGACACAAAATAGCCTATGAAGAAGACCGTGGAACTCAAGCTGATAACTTTGCATTTTATCTTAACCGGTTACCCAGTGTTCTCTATTCATTAAGGCAGGAGTTTTTCGCTTACGATGTGGACAACTGTATATGCGATAATCGCATGCCTGGATGTCACAGATACTGCGATCTAGTAGAAAGAGTCATTTCTATTTTCGTCGAAATATCGGAATCGATTTGGGAAAACTGGAGAGATCTGGATGTAAGAAGAGTAGAGAGAGAGAGGGAGAGAGAGATAAGACAAGCGGTAGAAGGCCTAACTACCATACGAATTTCAGAGAATCATGTTAATGAAATTGTTATGTGTGCAATTTGTTTATCTGATTTTGAAGCGGCAGAAGAGGCATGGCAGTTGCACTGCAATGAACACCACATATTTCACAAGGAATGTATTCAACAATGGATTGAGAGGGAAAATCAGTGTCCAATATGCAGGAGGCCACTATATTCGAGTACATATTCATTTTCTGCGATTCAAAGAGACGTGGTTGGAGAGATCCGTGATTTAGATTATGTCTAGTTTTTGGGGATAATTTGTGTACGAGATATTAACAATTTCTTGTTTTGGAAGTGGTTTCCCATTTTCCTCATTATAGAAATATTTTCAAATTTGAGTAGTTATTATTTTGGTATTCTATTTAAACATTATAAGTGTTAAATGGACAGATATTCTTGGAATTTAATAATTTTCATTGGAATGTGATGAATAATTATATTAATTTTATTATTCAAATTTTATTTTTGACTATTCAACTATCAATATTCAAAAACAATTTTATTTTAAAATTCTAACATTTTTTCAATATACAAATAAACATAAATTATTTTTCAATATACAGATAAATTGTACATTGAAAAACATGTTACATCTAAAATTAAACTAACATTATAACAAATTGAAATGTAGCCAAAAAATTTCAATTACTAGACGGTGTTGGAAATAATTCCAACTTGAGGTTTTACCGCATTACCTCGGCTAACTTTTTGACCCTCGTGGTTGTGCGATTTACCGCCATACCGCCACTGTCCTTTTTGTTGCTTGCGGTACTATGGTATCACCGCCATACCACAACCTGCATGTTTGCTCCCCGCGGTAGCGTGATGTCCTTGTCTTATTGCCATACGACGGCTTCCTTCTTGGCCCCTCGCGGTAGCATGGTGTTACCACGTTACTGCAGCCTCTCTCATATCTCCTCGTGGTAGCACAGTGTTACCGCTATACCGCGGCTCTCTTTGTTGCCGCTTGTGGTAGCGTGATTAACGGTGATATTGCGGCCCTGTTTAGTGCCCCTCACGATTGGGTAATACGCTGTGGTATTGCAAGCCTGTCTTGCCCCCTGCGCAGTAGTGCGGTAATGCACACTTTTGGTAGTGATGGTTAGTGGAATGTGTGTTGGCGGATAGCTAGGATGGAAGGATTGTTCTTTATGTCAGAAGGACGACTGTTTAATATGATTTGGATGGTTTTTGCTCGCATGATTTAATTGCCATTATTATTGTAATCACTTTGGGTTGCTCAGACTCTTGATATATACGAGTGTGATGTAAAAGTTTGTGTGTGAAGAAAAAAAAAGAAATATATAGCTCCCAAGAGTAGAGTAGATTGTATTGTATCATAAGTTGAAAATTTTCTCAGAAGAAGGAGGATTTTAGAAGAAAAGAGCCAAAGCTCTGTAGTGTTGGAAAATAATTTTTTGAAAATCAATATATTATGAATTTTTCTGGGTTTGGTGCATATGTCTACATTTCTTAATTATTCAGTGTTTAAATATGAATCATGTTGTGTTTGTTTTGGTATGCCTCCTGTATTTCTATAAAGTGGTATCAGAGCCTTGTTGGTCAGGTTGATTGGGAGTAGAAATTTATGGTGAATTTGTCAGTAGTAATCACTGTCTAGTTTGAGAAAGCCATAGAGTGTCTAGGACTTGTTTTGTTTGCAAAATCTGAGAAGTTTGTTTGAGTTTAGAAATCTGTGAAGAGAGTTGATAAGAAAAGAAGTTATTGTTTAAAGAAAAAAAAGGGTCTTTGCTTTAGGAAGCCTCAAGTGCTCTGTCAATAGGAAAATTGCTAGTGTCATATGTAGTTGTCAAGTGAGTAAGAATTTCATTTGTTGAAAGAAAGCTATTATAATGTGTTGAAAGTTTGCAGAAGTTGAAGTTAGTTTAGTTGACATGGAGATTTAGAGTGTTTAAAGCCTGGGAAGTATCTTTCTAACTAGTTGCTAAGAGAAGTAAATAGGAAGCTGTGTACAACAGAGAAAAGAAGAAGAACATTTGAAGAAAATTGTTAAGAAAATTCAAAAGTGTTGTATTTTGAAGAAAGAGAACATATTACAGTCACAAGAGAAGTTGAGCAAAAGCCTACAAGAAAAAGAAGTTGTTACAAGGTGTTTCAAATTTGTGAAGATAATTGTTGAGAGTTGTTAAAGCAAAAGCTTTGTTGAAAAAGAAAAAGATTATGCAGAACATTCGTTTCTAGAACAAACAAAAATTGCAAACCCAACTGCTGAATTTCAGTCACTAGATCAAGAGGTAAGCTGAAACTTCCTGTTACAAATGGGGAAAGTAGGGAAAAGAGTTAAGAAAGATAATGAAAATTTGTCATCTGCAAAAGATGTTTTAGAAGAAGAGTTAATTTTGCTTAAAGATGAATTGGGTATTATTAAAAGGGACAATGGGTGTTTTATTGAAAGAATAAAACAACTGTTAAAAGAGAAGTGTCTACTATTAGATGAAAATGATGATCTAGAAAATAAATTAAGGAAGGTTAAGGCTAGAAATAAAGAGCTAGAAGAAAGGTTGAAATCCTTTGAAGAAATTAAGAGGAGGTTGAACAAAAAATGAAGTTGTTTGATGAAATAAAGGGAAAGAATGAAGATTTGGGAAAACTCTTGAAAAGGGTAGAAGAGAAAAATTGTTTACAATTGAAGGAAATCGCATAATTAAAAAAAGAAAATGATAAATTAATCTTGGCATGTAATGATTGTGTGAAAACAAAACTTTTAGTTTGTGATGTCTCATGTGACACAACATATTTGTGTTCTTCATTTGAAAATTTTGTTTTTATTAAAAATGCTGGTGATAAAAAATGTCTAGATGAACATGTTGATCAATTTGCAAATATGGCTAGTTGTGATAAAGTGTCAGAATATTGAAAAGATGATGTTGGTTGTGAAGAGAATGTAGGGTTAAAAATCATGAAAACAATGGGTTATACTGGACAAGGTCTAGGAAAACATGAACAAGAAATAAGAGAGCCAATTGAGGCTACAATGAGGCCGAAGAATGGAGGTCTTAGATATGTGTCAGGAAAAGGAAATGCTACTACAAGTGCAGGTAAGTTTGTTAGAGAAATGAAGAGTAATGAGTGTTCACATTGTCATAGAAGAGGTCACATCAAGGAGAAGTGTTGGGATGTAATACCCCTCCATTTTGCTTCTTGTTCAAGTTGCTTTATACTATGTTTGGTTGCAGTTACTTTGATACTGGATACATTTTGTTATGATGTTTTGATCGGTACTATGGAGCGACAACTATTATTGTGGGATGTAGTTATCTAATTATTGTTTCACATGCATTATGGATTAATAATGTTGTAGAGTTAACATGAGATATTATTATGAGATTATTGGAATTATGATGGAAGTGTCAGTTTTGATAAGTGTATGGGTGAAGAGGACAAGTTCGCATCACTCTCTTGCGAGCGCCCTGCGAATCTGTAATTCTTTCTTCATGGTGTGTATTGTATGCTGGATATTTTGTATGATGTTGTTTATTTGGTTGCAGGATTGTAGGTACATGACATCGACTCCACCTAGTTTCACAGGTTTGAGCATGTCGATCCAACGGTTAAGTTGAATGGGAGATAGTAGCTAGGTAACATGTGTCAATTTTACACCCTAGCCTTAGTGTGTCGTCAGTTGTGTGTGTCGAGTCATTGTCTATCTTGCTTTAATGTTATTTATTTCTGAAGGATTCTTGATTTAGAAATAGATATTTAGAATAATTGCATTTAAATCATGTTGATGGTTATTTATTTTAAATAATGCAATGTGGATAAAAGTTTATATTTAAATTAATTAATTATATTTAAATTATTTAATTAAATAAATTTAATCCAAGGGGGTTGAATTTAGTTATTAAATAATTAAATTAATTAATTAAATGTGATGCAAGATAATGAAAGGAAATAAAAGAATTAAAATTAATTTTGGAATTTAATTTAGACGTGTGAGAATTAAATTAGAAATTGTAATTAAATATTTACTTGGGAAATGAGTTTCAACTTTGGAAATTAATTTATTATTTGAAATTGCATTTTAAATTGAAAGTGGGTTTTCGAAAAGTGAAATTGAAATTGAAATTGAAATTGAAATATCTAATTTGCATGAAATGTGAATTAGGGTTGTAAATATTGAAATTGAAATGGAAGTATCTAATTTGCATGTAATGTGAATTAGGGTTGTATTAGGTATTTTTGATTTATAAAGAATACATGTTTTAATTTTAGGGAGAAAAGTCTTTAGGAAAAATACATTTTTACAGTAGAGAAGAAATTTTGAAAAATTTGCTCAAGGGTTTGAAGAAAGTTTGATTATAGAATTGATTGAATGAAAGATTGTTTTCATTTGTTGGATTTTGGATTGGATTCATTGGAGGATTGAAAAAAATTCAGGAAATCCTTGGAGGAGGCTTGCATCAGAAATTCATCTCTTCCTGTAGCTTCTTGTACCAGGTTTTCTTTTTTGTGTTTTATTGTTCTTGATTGTTTTTCTTTAAAATAGTAATGATTAAAGATTTTTTTGTTAAATCTATTTTAGAAAACAAATTTGATATTAGAAGAAAAAAATTAAATAAATTTACAGCCTTTGCTTGTGAAAATTCTTGAGTGAAAATTGTGAAAACTTTAGTTGAATTTAAATTATTTGGGAAAATCGATTTTGTTGTTATTGAAATAAAACATAGAGATTGAACAATGCATTTAGAATGTTTTTAGAAAATGAAACCTTCTGTTTATTATTAAAAAAACGGATTTTAAAATCTGCAGTATAGTTATATTTTTCATGGTAAAATGGTCTGGTTGTGTCGCCTGTAACTTCACTTTCGCAAACTGGGTTGTTAGAAAATTTAAAGGGTTTTTGCACTTTGAAGTTTTCTTATCCTTGTCAAAAAATCAGAAATACCCAGATTGTAGTTTTTGAGTTATGCTTGAAACATGAGACTATTATTAAGTTATTTTCCCATGGCTGCTCTGAAGATAAAATAATAATAAATTGATATTTATAAATATTAATATTTTATGTATTATTATTATAATATTAAAATATTATTTAATGATATTTTATATTATAATATATAATATTAAAGTATTATATTTATTTATATTATTTTAAATAAAATTTGTATATTAAATTAGTGGAATTAAAATTATAAACGTATGGGGGATTATTGTTTATTTTAAAATGGCATGTTAAAGTTTAATTGAAGGAGTTAAATATTTGATTTAAAAAAATTCATAATTTAAAATTTAATTGTGGAATTTAAATTCATGTGTAAAAGGTCCAATTATTAATTTGATTTAATTGAAAAAATATATATATTTTGGAAAATTAATGATAAGGGATATTTTATTTTGAATTAAACAATTTGATATTCTGTAAAGAATAGAAGATATGTTAATGATTAAATATATTTAAATATATTAATTTATATTTAGTATATATATATTGTAGGTATATATCCATTTGAAAGAATAAATAATATTTTATCTTATTTTATTCTGTTATTTGTAAATTGAGTATTATTAGTGTTCTAAAAGAAATGATTCGTATGTGTAGAAAATGTATAGAGAAAGATATTTTTTAATAGAAGTAATTATTTGATTTAAAAGGAAATATTTATTTTGTTAATATGATTGAAGAAAATATATTGAAATGTATATATATATCCATGAGTATTTTCAATTATTAATATGAGATGCATACAATATATTATTGAATACAGGTTTAAAAATGGATTGCTCAGTGTATATGGAAAATGGCTAGAGAAACAATATGTTATTATATTAAAGTAATTGAATGTTTTAAATAGAAAATTGAATGAGATGTAAGATTTGGTTAAAAAATGGAAAGAGTTTACTTGCATGGATTTGTGTCGATTTAAAAGTAAATTAAGAAGTTGTTTTATTGATGAGGCAATCAATTATTTTATTTATTAATTTCTATTTAGATTAATTGAATCATTGTGATTGAATTATGAAAGAGATATGGATTTAGTATATCCAAAAGTAGTATCTTCCTCATGATTATCTTAAAGGATTTAATTCTCTGTATTCAGTAAAGGGAAGTAAGTTTAATTGTTTTAGATTTCCAATAATGAAAAGGGAAATAGGAGTTATGATTATTTTAGATGATCTAGTTATCGTGTTTTTAACTTTGTCAACACTCCCTATTGAATGAGTATGGATTTAGAAAATCCAAATATTAGATTTGATTAAGGACTTGAATGCTTTTGTTGCTATGTTGTCAAGTTGCATTGTTGGTTTTGGGATTTAGTGTTGGTCCTAAATTATAAGTCTTCAAGAAGATCTTAGAGGATAAGGGTTGTTGAATCTTTATGCCATCCAGTTGTTTTCCCTTGGGTAGTGCATGACGTCTTTTCAGTTTTACCCGGTTTTCATGAACGGGGATGCTTGCACCTCCTTGGTTTAGGGGCAGATTATGGGATCCGTGTCTCCTTGTATGGAGTGACCTTGTTATGTGATTTCATCTTGTTGCCTCCTATGAAAGGAGTGGACTATGTGTTGTTGCCTCCAAGATGTTTGGAGTGAGTTCTTTTATTTGTTTTCTCCTGTGAAAGGAGTGGACTATGTGATTGTTGCCTCCAAGATGGTTGGAGCGAGTTTCTATTATTTGTATCCTCCTGGTGTTGGAGTGGTTATGATGCCTAGTTGATATGCACTTGTGTTTCCCTTGGTGGATTGTTTGGGTGTGTTGTCGAATAGAAGAGTGACTTTTGATAGGGGCCAGAGCCCAAAGTGGTAAACCGAGTAACCTTCAAAAGTGAGTTAATCAAGTGATAATTAAATTAATGTACTTAGATGATTAAGATGCAGTTCACACTAATCAAGATAATTTAATCCTCACTCATAGACACAAGGGCTCGTTTAGACTTGGGATGAGTGAGAAGGCTTGGAATGGCAAGATCAACTATCTTGTCCTTGCGAGAGGTAGTTGATTCCGCATGAGTGAGTATGAGTGTCGAGATTCGGTTGAGGCCACCAAGATTACTTGTGCCGGAGCCTATGAAGAATGCCCAAAGGAGATCTCATGACAAACCTTGCGATGACACTCTATCTAGGACAACTGTTGTTAATTATTTTGTGTATGGTTATTTGAACATACTTGATCTACTTTATGTTTGGAAGCAATGTGACCTATGTTAGTGATGTTGGAGTTGTACTTGATTTGTACTTGTATTGTACTTGAATTGTACTTGATTCATACTTGTATGGTGAATGAGTTGTACTTGTTAATTCATTTGGTTGGTTATAACAGTATGAGTCAGTTTGAGTCTACCTTTGGTTAGAGGTAGTAGAATATTTGTCCATGTTACTTTGTTACTATCTCCTAGCATGGGGGGTGGGCCTTCGGGTACCACATTGCTAGGGTGGAACATGCACCAAAACCATTGGGTCCCCATCAATCTTCTATACTTAGTGGCAAGACATCCAGATGGACAGCTCGTGGTTCTTGTTGTAATTACTTGTATTGTAATATTTTAACTTGTATAAGTTATTTTATCCCTCTTATGTTTATGAGATGGAAGTTTGTAATTGTAACCTTGAGTACTATTGCCTCATTCTAGGAATGAGTGATGTAACTATTGGATTAAGATAATCTTTATGAGATTGTATCTTGGTTGATTATCTTATTATGTTATGTGGTATTCTTATGATGTATGATGTTTATTTCATACAGTTCATACTGCTATGGTTATATGTAATATGTATATGTGGGTTAAAGTAATCCTAACCTTGTAGCCTTAGAGGTTGTTATTAATTAGTAAGTGAATGTGTATGTTAAATGCACTTTATAAAAAAAAATTGGTTCGCTTATGATGTTAATTGCAACTACTTTTAAGGCTACCTGGTGGGGCATTACATGGGATCTACATCCTTGCACGGTTTTTGGTTCAAAGAATCACTGTGAAGAAATGTGCTGGAAAAAGGTGTCAAAGAATGAATCTGGTTCAAAATGCATAAAGATGGACTGTGGATGGATTTGTGATTTAGGTTGGCAGAAGCTAACATGTATGTTCAAAAGACTATACAAGTGTTCATATGTGAAGGTTAATAAAAATTCTAAGAGGTATGCATGTTCACAAGAAATGAAAAATGTTTGGAGAGAAAAGAAGTTGCAATTTAATGAGTCACTTGCAAATAGTGAAGATGAAAATTTTAGACTAATGTTTTGAAAGATTGAAGATAAGAAACTACCAAAGCAATTGAAAGGGTAAAATGGTTGGTATCATTTTTGTGTGATAAATTTTTGATTGTTTTGAAAAATGAGAAAACATTACTGCAATTAAAGAATAAAGAAGTATAGAGGAAGTCACAAGAACTTATAACTTTGAGTGAAGATTGGTCATATGTAAGGAGAAATAAAAATTAAGAAAAGTAGCTGAAGCTACCACTACAAAATTTTAAAAAAAGTTTGATATAGTAGCAACTGTCAAACGAATCAGTCAATGTATTGTTCTGAAATATTTTTTTTCAAATGCAAGATATGAAGCTATCAAGAAAGAGAATTGTAATAAAAGTTGTTTTTGCACTAGAGAGAATTCATCATATGAATAGATAAAACAGAGGTTACAACTGTAGCTGTTACTGGTCATCATCAAGAGTTGAATTTGGAGACACAGTCAAAAAGAATATGGATAGAGTCAGAGCCGCAACTCTCAAAGTTACAACAAAAGTGTGTTTATGCATGAAGAAAGTAAAATGTGATGGAAGATGACAAGATTCAAAAATCTGAAAGGAGAGGTTTGAAATAAATTATTGCAATTAAAAATTTTTAGAGCATGAATGGCAACAGCCACAACGGAAAGAATTTTATTTTTGAAGAGGAGGTTGAAGTTTTTGAATAAAATGTTGAATCAAAAATTGGGACCAAAGAGGGAGAAATAACACAATGAATTGTAGTAGCATTTTGTAAGTAAGAATGAAATCAAAAGATAAAACTAATGATTGGATTCCCTAGCACCAGCAAAGTGCCACTATGGGAAGTGATGAATGAAATTACTATAGCTAGTTTGTGGTAATCTGAAACCACCTCATTGAAAGAATGAAATTGATAAAAGTTAAGGATAGAGCAAGAAATATCACAATGATATGTAGCAACATTCAATAATCAGAATGAAGAAAACGGATGGAACAAATGATAGGTCTCCCTAGCACCAGCAGGGTGCCACTATGGGAAGAGTTAAAAAAAAATCAATCAAGATTAAAGTTACAAAATGGATTCAAATCATCCTTGTGAGTTTCTGGTAATTTGAAACCTTCTTTATCAGAGAGTGTAATGGCAGAAGGTTTGAGCAAAAGATCAGCTAGTAATAATTAGCAATTGAAGCATGATAATATTTGTGAATGAGTTAAAAAATCATATAAACAAGAGACTGCAGAATAAGAGTTTGGTTTGTAATCAGCAACAGTTGATAAAGAGAACAACTAAGCATAGATGGGAGAAAAGGTTGTTGTTACAAAAATTGGAAAAAAATATTAAAATGGTCGAGTTCAAGTCAGAATATGGAAGGATGAAGAGCCAGTCAGAACTTAATAGAAAGAAGAGATCCAACCGTAGCTGAGGGAAAGATTTGAAGAAGATCCAGAAGAGATCGTTGTTTTCAAGTAGAGAAGTGAACAAAGAGAAGGCTCATTCAGCTATCAACAAAATCTTTGGAAAGGCAGAAGCAGAAGTTGAAATTAAGGGGGAGTGTTGGAAATAATTCCAACTTCAAGTTTTACCTTGTTATCTCGGCATACTTTTTGACCCCCACGGTTGTGCAGTTTACTGCCATATTGCCTCTCCTTTTTGTTTCTCGCGGTACTACAATATCACCACCATACCGCAACCTGCATGTTTGCTCCCCACAGTAACGTGGTGTCCTTGTCTTACCGCGAAACCACGGCTTCCTTATCGGCCCCTCGCGGTAGTGCGGTGTTACCGTGTTACCATGACCTCTCTCATCTCTCCTCATAGTAGCGCTGTGTTATCGCTATACCGTGGCTCTCTTTTTTGCCACTTGCGGTAGTGCGATTAACCACGATACCGTGGCCCTATTCGGTGCCCCTCGTAGTTGGGCAGTACCCCATGGTACGACATGCCTGTCTTGCCCCCTGCGCGGTAGCACAGTGATGCACATTTTTGGCGGCGATGGTTAGTGGAATGTGCGCTGGCGGACAACTAGGATGGAAGGATTGTTTTTTATGTTAGAAGGATGACTATTTAATATGATTTAGATGGTTTTTTCTAGCATGATTTAATTGCCATTATTATTGTAATCACTTTGGGTTGTTGAGACTTTTGATATATACAAGTGTGATGTAAAAATTTTGTGTGTGAAGAAAAAAAGGAAATATACAGCTCCCAAGAGCAGAGTAGATTGTATTATATCAGAAGTTGAAAATTTGATCAGAAGAAGCAAGATTCTATAAGAGAAGAGTCGAAGCTCTGTAGTGTTGGAAAATATTTTTTTGAAAATCAATATAATATGAATTTTTCTGGATTTGGTGCATATGTCTAAATTTCTTAATTATTCAGTGTTTAAATATGAATCATGTTGTGTTTGTTTTGGTATGCCTCCTGTATTTCTACAGATGGATGACTATATTTATTAGGTTAAATCTAGTCCTTCAAAATTTATGTTTTAAAATTTAAAGAAGGTTTGAGATAACTCAATTACACACTTAATTATAATTTTTTGAATTAAAAACTATAGTGGTGTATTCAACACTAGCCCTAATTTATTTTGAGATATATGGAATCTAGGAATTACCTTTCCTTACTTATTGGAGAACTAAAAGAAAACAAGGATTCAAATAATAATTGATAATAGTTTATAATAATAATCAAGAGTTTTCTCATCATGGAAGAGGAATGAACACATTTATGTAATGAAAAATATTGAATAATCATTTACTTTATTTTTGTATTTTTAGGTTTTTAGTATTAATCTATATTTTTATACATCAATTAGTATCAATTAGTATGGAAGTAATCCATCTTATGTTAAATCTATTCCAAAAATTTTAATTTTTAAAATTAAAATATGGTCTCAATAACATCTTCCCTACCAAGTAAGAAGAAACCTAACTACAAATAATTTCCAATTAAAGGCTAGCCCTAATCTATTTTGAGATATTTGGAAGCTAGGAATATCTAGGATGTAAGAATCATTGCAATAAATATATCTTTTATTTAATATTACGTTAGCATTGCATCATCATCATTGGAATATATTCCATTATTTTCTATTATCCTCAATCATGAATCATCTTGATTGAATTAGTCCAACTAGAGGTCTAAGTGTAAAAGAACTTGAATATCATGATTTACGAAATTTCCCAATTATTTTTCTTAATAAAACTCATCTTCTCAAGTTAGAACATTAACGCAAAGGTGAATAAGTTTCAATATCTAATATCAAATTATATTATATTTTTTAAATTATTGGTATAATTCTATAATTTTTTATCAATCCTACAATCATAAAATTCATTTCTTAGTTGATAAATTGACCTTGAAATTTTCATAATAAAATTCCTTGATTAGTAATACTAACTAGAAATTCCTTAAAAATAAGTGTAAGGAATATTTTTTTATTTTTTGTTCATTTATGACATGCTTCATCATTAAAATAATAGATTTAAATAATTTTCTTTAATTTTACAAGTTCCTTAGTTTTAAAGATTTATTACAATATTAAAGGATCTTTTTAGATATTGGTATTAAAGATTTATTAACTAAAAAATTTAATACTATTTTATTATTATAGTTAGGCATTGTATATCTCTTTAGTATGATATTTTGTAAATGGTTAGTATAAAGTATGCTCTTAATAGAATTCTTAATTATCGACCTAAAATTTTAAAATTTTATTATTTCCTTAATAAAGAACTTTGCTAGTGATAAGTTGGAAGATAGATCCTTAAATAGTAGTAAAAATTTATCTCTTTACTAAGACTCTCATCCAACTTAATACCTATCCATTGGTGTCCTTGATTCATGAACACTAAAACCTTCTACTGGTTCGTTTCTTTATGTTTGGTAACATGTTTTTTACTCTTGAATAATGGTTATTATAGGAAAGATTATGTCTTTTTGAAGCTTATCATATTTACTTCATGATAATATAATATTTTTTAAAATGAATTGATTAAATAAATTATTATTTATAAGATTAAATGTTTTTTTCCCAAGTGAGTATACTATTGATTCTTATAACATAAGGAATTTGAAATGTTGAAACTAAATATAACTATTTCACACCAAACGTCCTTATATTTCCTCAAAATAGAATAGATATGGTAGTGTTTAAGTATTATAATAATAAAATTTCTAAATAGAATTACAAGAAAATTTATGTACTCAAATTAAAATATATTTGTACTTTCTAACATAAGAATAATGTGGAAATATTTAATTACATGAACAACATAATCAGATAAAATTAAATTCCAATATGATACAAAAAGTTAGAGAAAAAGAACCTAGAACCAAATGTTGAGTCTCATTCTCTTTCATGATAATGCACAACATGGATGTCCCTATGAAGCGTTGTTGTTCTTCACTAGTTGGCTCTAAATTTCCTAGAATTATTGTCTTATATTTTTAAAAAAAAAATTGGCCTAGATATTTAGATTGAAGAAGTGTTAGGGCTATTTGGTGGTTGGCTGAGTCAAACCCCAGTTTTGTATTTTGAAAACATTAGGGATTGAAAAAAATTATGAAAATAAAATTCTTCATAATGGTGTCAACCGTGAACTATGGGGAAATACGACCATTGAGAATAAATAAACTTGATAAGAATATTAAAATGATATATTTTAGTGAGTAAATATTATTCTACAACTACATAACAATAATACAATAAAATAAAGAGTATAGTGAACAAGATTGGATCCCTTGTGATAGATTTTATTGACCTAGATATGGAATGCTAGCTTGAAGCTTCAATTATTGCAAGCAAGAATGATCATGAGAGTTAACCATGATATAAACCGTGAACTATGGGGAAATACACCCATTGAGAATAAATAGACTTGATAATAATATTAAAATGATATATTTTAGTGAGAACATATTATTCTACAACTACATAACAATAATACAATACAATAGAGAGCATAGTGAACAACATTGGATCCCTTGTGATAGTTTTTATTGACCTAGATATGGAATGCTAGCTTGAAGATTCAATTATTGCAAGGGAGAATGATCATGAGAGTTAACCGTGATATATTTAAGACTCCAATAATAATTGTAGAGATTTTCATAGATTTTCCCCAAGTGAGAAAAGAGAGAGAGCTACTTGCATGTGAGAGTAAAAACTTATATGAAAATTAGAAAGAAGTGTAATCGCAAGTGGAGAAATTCATGTAGGCCCAACCCACTTAACAATCGCAAGCTCCACCATTACTAGAGAAACAGGTGCATAAATTATTAAGCATGTCCATGTTAGATCAACCTCTCTTGAAGATGAAACAGATACATTTTTCAAACCCACATCCCCGGTAGTCAAAATTTTCAATGTGGTCGAACAATTAAAGAAGGAAAATGCTAATTTATCTCTGTGAGACAATAAATCAATTCCAAAAAAAAATACATTGCTCTAGGAGGATTTAAAGAAAGGAGAAGAAATATTGTGGATGGATGTGATTCCACCGCATGCAATCAAGTTAGCGATAAAGAACCTGCATCAAAACCCTGATCTTTAGGAGCCACAACATACATAAATGTCACAAACAATGCAAACATAAAGGAGGTAAGCAAAAAAAATCCCACACCTAATTTATTTTTAAAAAATATTGTAGGAGATAAGCTTTTACACAATAACATGATTGATTTGAGATCTATTACTATGATCATGCCCAAACAAGTGGTCGATGCCCCAAAACTCAATTATGAGCCTCTCAAGAAAGGGGTCATGTAGTTTGATGGGAAGAAGGTCCCAACCACCGGATACATCAACCATCTATCTTCAACCCTCTTCTCATTTCTAGGCCAAATCAGAACACAAGAAGTAGTCATGATAGATATCGATCATTATTTGACATGTTCCTTTCAAGGGACTTTATAGTGAATATTGGTGGATATTTAGTGCTTGATTGGTCTCATTTGATATTGAAAACAAAGTATGGGGCAAAGATGAAGATCCAGTATAAATCCTTGCACCCTGAACATATAGCAGACAACATGGTCCTATGTTTTGAAGTGACGCATACCTTCTTCTTAAAAAGTGAGATGTATTTCATAGAAATGTCAGAGGATGAAGATGACACAAGAATTCAGACCCCCGAAGAGGATTTCCTCCTTAATCAGTTTATTAACTTTGACCCTTTTAGGAGCTTCCATGCTACCGGATTGGACACTTATGTGATCTTTAATGATGGCCAAGTCTTCCTGAAATTGGTAAAAGAGTAGGAGGAGCCTAGTAAAGTAGGTGACAATAGTCTATGGATGATATATTTTTATAAAATAAAATGAAAGGTCTGGTTCTAGAGAAAGTGTCCAATTGGTATCTTCAACTAGATGAGAGATCCTCAAAGTTTTTTTCTTCTATTTCCCATACTTGAATAATGCTGCTAAGTATGAGGATTTTTTCAATGGTTTGTTTCTTCCAAAACAGATAGGTGTGAAAAGAGTACAAGTGTTCGAAGATTCAAAGTTGGTCATAAGCCAAGTCTATGGATAGGCGACTACTTTAAATATAAGAATGAGATCTTACAGAAATAGAATATGGGATCTGATCAATATTTTTGAAGCTTTTAACATCTAGGTTATACCAGGATCCTAGAATGTCATCATTGATTGGATGGTTTTGATTGGTTTTCAATTTGAGCCAAATCTTGTATCAAGAACAAAACAAAGTGTAGTGTCGACCATCGTCTAACCATCAATTCTCAACAATGATTAGAAATGGTATGTTTTTGAGGATGATGTTCAGATTGTTCAATTTTTACAAAATTTAGAGAAAGCTTCTGATCATTTACAATCTAAAGCTAGAAGACCTACAAAAGGAAAAGTGATCCAATTAAAGGGAAATAAGTGATCCAGAGGATCTTCACCAAAAATTGAAGTTTCTCGATTTTCTCCAAAAATTGCATCATCAGAAAGAGTTAAGAATTATGACTCCAATGCAACTTGAATGGAGTCAAACAAAGCTATGAAGCTCGAGTTATATGTGGTCAAACCTTGGTCAACTTAGGGCTCAGGTCAGAGAAAAAAAAATGTCAAAATTTGACATTTCCAAAAGTGGTCAATGTTGGTCTCATTGTGAAGAGCTCAGCAAGAGCTATCCGAGAACATTCGTTTCACACAAATCGAAGGTCATATGCCCGAGTTACGAGAAGTGAAAGATTAGGTCAAAGTTTGACCATGCTGACATCAACATGACATCAACACATAATAGTTAGAACAACTGGCCAACCATATATTGATGTATGGCATCACACATGGTACAGTTGGCAAGGTTTAAGTTTTAAACTTTAAATAAATAAATAAATATAAAAAAAGCCTACCACTCCTCCCATGAGTGGCTCACCAATAATAAAGGGGATCAAATCTTTAAAATCCTTAATTTAAGGCTTATATTAAGCCCCACACATTTACTTTAAAAAAATAAAACAAACACTTTACCCTTAATTTAATGGATAAACCCTATTTAAATGGGATAAACCCCTTTAGAATAGCTATTTAAAATATATGATAAGGGGCTAATATAATAAATGGAAAATATCCCCTAATATTAAGGAGAGCCAACTCTTTAATATTTTAAAAGCCCAATTATATGTGTCTAGAAAGAAATATTTTTGTAACCAAAAGGGGACTTTTTATTCATTTTATTTGTAATGGGGGATTTTTTCAAGATTTTATTATAAAAAATAGGAGATAAGGGAATATTTTGTAATCCTATGGTTTTAAACCATTTTGTGTAAACTTTTTGTATAAAAGGGGGAGAAAATTGGAGATTTGGTATCCAAGTGGTGACTTGGGAGAGAAATTCCTTTGTGAAATTTTGCTTATATTTCATGTTTTCTAGGAGATTATTCCTGTGCAATTTGGAGGAGCTTTTGCAAATTTCCTGTAAATCAGGAGAAATCGTGTTGGAGTTTTATACTGATTTTTTGGAGAATTAATCAGATCGGTTCACTCATTGGAGAGGAGCTCAAAGATGTAGTAATTTTTATGATGAACTTTGTTATCAACTATGTTTGCATTTTCTCTCCTTTCTCTCATTCTTATTATCATCACTTTTTTATTTACGTTTATTTAATTAATGTTCATTTGTTAATTTCATTTAAATAATTTGGATTTAAAATTGTAAGCATTACGCATTCAAATAGAATTATCATAGATCTGTAAATCAGATCAAATTTGGTATCAAAGCTTTGTTTTGACTAGTATTGCAGAATCAAATGCTAACGATCTCCAAGCTTCAAAGAGGTGAAGGTGAACTTGAAGAATACAATCCTGAGATTAGAAAATGAAGGACTTTTCCAACAATGGAAGAAACTAAAGCTAGGAAAAGTATTGAGCAAGAGCTTGATGATAAATATTTTCAGAAAGCCTATGTTGACATGAAGGTAATGGTCGATAAGCTTTATGCGGAAAAGAAGAAGCACGAAAAAGGGAGAGTCTTCAAAGTGAGAAAATAAGGAAGATTGAAAGGATAAAGAAGGAAAAGATCCAAAAGCTCCATCTCCTCCATCTTCCACTTCTTCTCCATCTTCCCCTTCTTCTTTTTCCTCTTCTACTACTGTTAATCCTTTCAAGAGCAACTCTAAGCCTATTAATAAACTAGATGTAAAATTTGAATTGCCTATGTATTGTGGTGAGTTAAATGCCAAAAAGTTAGATGATTGGATCTAGCAGATAGAAGTGCATTTTAGGATTCAAGGCCTAATAGAAGATGCTTCTATGATCTAGTTAGCCACTCTCTAGTTGAGAGGTACAACTCTCACCTGGTGGGAGAGTAGGACTCAAGAGGAAATTGCTCGCCATTGTAAGGTAAATATGACTTGGATGGAATTTATTGGTACCCTTAAAAAATAGTTTTACCATTTACATTATATGCAACAATTAACAATTAATAGGAAAATTTTTAGGCAAGGTAAGGGTCAGTTCATCCAAGATTACACCCATGATTTTATAAAATGGGCAATTGTTTTAAATGTTCCATTATATACTCCAGATACATTACTTAAGTACATAGGTGGTTTTCATTCTTACCTAAGACATACTATTCCAATGTTGAGTCCTAGAAATCTGGACGAAGTGTCAGTCCAAGCCACTCATTTAGAGTCAAGGGGTATGAACACTTTCAATGATAATTTATCAAATAAACCATCTAATTCTGAGGGGAAGTTTAAGGGTAAAGACAAAGAAAAATGCAAAGGGAAAAGGATAGCTACTGTAAAGAAAGAGGGTGACAAGTCCACATGCTCCCATTTCAAGAAAGAGGGGCATGATGATTCAAAGTGTTGGAATTTGCATCCTGAATTAAGGCCAAAAAGATACAGAGGCATAAAAGGAAAGAAAAAATCTACTATAGTGATTCAACAAGATCTTGGATCTGACTCCGAGGATGAGACAAATAATGGTGTTGCTGGGATCCAAGGTAAAGCAAAAGGTATGATTCTCTCTTTAGATGCAAGTGTTTCTAATATAAGTACAAGTAAATTTTTTGGTCCTCCTAAAGTTGATAAGCAACAGAATGAATTGTTTCACATTCGCGTTGTAACTAAACACACTGAGATTGATGCACTATTTGATACAAGTTCTCAAGTCAGCTTAATATCTGAAGAGGTGGTAAAGAAACTTAATTTAACTAGAACACCTAATCCAAAGCCTTATCTGCTTGGATGGGTTTGCAGTGATGCTCAAATACAAGTCACGAAATAATGTAAATTAAGGTTTTCTATCAATGCAAATTTTTTTGATGAGGTAGAGGTAGATGTTGTTGCTTTGGATATTTGTGGGCTTGTGTTAGGGAGTCCTTATTTGTATGATATAAAAGAAATATTTTATAGGGGGGAGAATAAGTCTAATATTTTTAAGGATGGGATAGAATACATTGTAGATGGACACAAAGTTAAGATAAATCTTGCACTAGTTAATGTTGGTCAGATGAAAAGGTTGGTCAATTCTAGTAAGAACTTTGTATTAATGCTTGTAAAGGCCAAAAAAATGAAAAAGTTGAAGCATTTAAAGGTTGTGACCCAAAGCATAAAACTGAGATGGTCAAAATAGTTTATGCTTATGATGACTTATTTCGGGAGCCAAACAAATTGCCACCTAAGAATGAGATACAACATGAAATCCAATTGCAGCAAGATGTTCCTCTTCCAAACATTGGCATGTACCATTTATCAATTTTGCAAAGTGAAGAAATGAAAAATCTAGTTCAGGAGTTGGTTGAAAAAGGAGTCATTTGTCCTAGCACATCTCCTTGTGGTTCTCCAATTGTGTTGGTTCCAAAGAAGGATGGGTATTGGAGAATGTGCATCGGCTATCTAGCCTTGAACAAGATAATGGTAAATGAAAAGTATCCTCTTCCCCATATTGATGATTTACTTGATAAAAAAAAACATGCAGTTTATTTCACTAAGTTAGACTTGCATAGCAGATTTCATCAAATAAGAATTGTAGAAGATGAAATTTTGAAAATTGTATTTAAGACAAAACAAGGAACATTCGAGTGGTTGGTCATGCCCTTCGGGCTTTGCAATGCACTAGCTACATTTATGAGAGTCATGAATTATGTCTTTCATCCTTTTATTGATGATTTTTTCATAGTCTATCTGGATGATATTCTTGTATTTAGTCAAACTTGGGAAGATCCTATAAGTCATGTAAAGAAAGATTTTGATGTATTCATAAAAGAAAAACTCTTTGTAAAGATGTCGAAATGTGAATTCGCTAAGACATCCTTAGTGTACTTAGGCTATGTCATAGGTGGTGGTCACTTGAAAGTAGACCCTACAAAGGTCAAAGTTACTATAAAATAGCCTAATCCAAGTGCAGTCACTAAAGTAAGAAGTTTCTTGGGTGCAATGCAATACTAGAGGAAGTTCATTGCAAAATTCTCCTTCATTGCATCACAATTGCATGAATTGAACAATACGAAGACAAATTTTCAGTGGGGAGGTCCACAATAGAAGGCCTTCAACACTTTGAAGGAAAAGTTGAGCACAAGACTAGTTTTGGCTTTACTAGATTTACACCAATCATTTGAGATTGAGATAGATACAAGTGGATTTTTCATGGGAGTAGTTCTAATACTAAGAGGTAAAGCAATCTGCTATCACTTTGAGACCTTTTCAGGTGTAATGATTAATTATCCTACTTATGATAAGGAAATTTATGCATTAGTTCAGAGTGTTAAAAAATTGAAACACTACTTAATGGGGAAAGACTGTAATCCACACTGGTCACTAGCCATTTCAGTACTTGCAATCATAGTCTAAACTACAACAAAGTAGGCACTTTAGGAGGATGGGTTTTCTTCAACAGTTTCATTTTGTAATTAAGTATAAGGAAGGTGTCCATAACAAAGCAGTGAATATGTTGTCTAGGCCTCTTGTTATGAATGTTTTGATTATCCTTAAAGGTAGTTCCATAGTACATGAAAGTTTTCAAGAACAATATTTTAATGATGAAGACTTTAAGGAAATCTATTCAGCTCTAATCACAGGAAAACATGTAGAAGAGAAATATTAATATGTACAAGAAAAATATTTTGTATCACTTGGGAAATTTATGCATTCCAAAAGATGAACAAGCATAGTTAATTAGAGAAGCACATACCTCATTAATTGCAGGACATTTTGGGGTAAGAAAGATAGTCACTCAGCTGGAAAAGTATTGTTACTGGCCTCGTACACAAGAAACTATAACTAAGTATATTAGAGGTTGTGTCATGTGTGCAACAAGTAAACCTAGTAAAAGGAAATTGGGATTGTACACACCTCTACATGTACCATCTCATCTATGGGAAAGCATTTCAATGGATTTTGTCTGGGGGTTCCCTATGTCTAGGAAGGGACATGATTACTTTTTTGTAGTAGTTGATCGGTTCAAAAAAAATGTGTATTCTAATGCCTTGTTAGAAAAAGGTCACTACTAAACTAACAGCTCAAATGTACTTCCAATTTGTATGGGTTCACTTTTGGTTACCTAAGTCCATTGTATCAGATCAAGATTGTTGATTCTTAGGGGAATTTTGGTCAGTTTTTTGGGGACTCATGGACACCAAACTAAAGAAGAGTACAACCTTCCATCCGTAGACTAATAGACAAACATAGGTAGTAATTAGGAAAGTTGTGCATTTCCTCAGATGTTACTACAGTAAGCATCCCAAGTTGTGGGATGAAAGTCTACACTATGTGCAACATGATTACAACAATGCAACACACTCTTCTACAAAAATATCCCCATTTGAAACATGTTTCGGGTATCTACCAAAAAATTTGATGGAATTTTATTTTGGGAAGGATGATGTTGAAGATGGACGCCTTGATGTAGATAAGGCTTTGAAGTTCATCCAAAAATTCCAAGCAATTCTTTAGGTAGTGGAAGATGGACGCCTTGATGTAGATAAGGCTTTGAAGTTCATCCAAAAATTCCAAGCAATTCTTTAGGTAGTGGAAGAAGAATTGGAAAAGAGCCAAGCCAAATACAAGGCTCAGCATAATAAGCATCGTACCGATCATCATTTTTAGGTCAATGACCGCATTTGGTTACATATCAGCAAGGAAAGAATGCAAGGCAAAGGAAGGAAGCTCAAGACGATTTGGTATGGTCCCTTTGAGATCTTGGAAATGATTAGAACCAATGCCTTCCACCTTAATCTTCCTCCATGCATGCACATCTATTCAATTGTCAATGTTGAGAATCTAAAGTTGTATGAGACTCTAATGATATTGGATGAAGACACAAACATTAAAGTTCCCTTAGTTGAAGATCTTTCACTATAGTACATGTCAGAGTTGCTAGATGATGTCATCTTAAATAGAAAAATTGGGACTTCATGAAGAGGAAAAGTTGAGTACCTCATAACTGGGAGTGAAGGGGATGGATCCAAGCAAGGAAAGATGGATGGGGATTGGTAAAGTGAGTGAACTTTACGCTCACTTACTTTCCAATTAATCAAGCTTTTAGAGGTCCAAAAGCTCTCAAATGGGGAGGATTGATCTAGAGAATCTTCATCAAAAATTGAGGTTTATCTATTTTCTCTAGAAATGGCATCACCAAAAAGATTTCAAAATTTTGACTCCAATGCAACTCGAACGGAGTCAAATGGAGCTACACAGCTCGAGTTATGTCTAGTCAAACCTTGGTAAACTTAGTGCTCAGGTGAGAAAAAAATGTCAAAATTTGACATCCGCAAAATTTGTCAATGTTGATCTCATTGTGAAGAGTTGGGCAAGAGCTTTCCAATGACATTCATTTCACGCAAATCAGAGGTCATACGCCTAAGTTACGAGCAGTCAAAGATCGGTTCAAAGTTTGACCATGCTGGCAATAGCATGACATTGGCACATAAGAATCAACACCATCGACCAACCATATGTTGACACATGGTGTCATACGTGGTACAATTGGCAAGGTTTAAATTTTAAATTTTAAACTTTAAATAAATATAGAAAAAGCCTACCACTCCTCCCATGAGCGGCTCACAAAAAATAAAGGGGGGTGAATCTTTAAAAGCCTTAATTTGAGGTGTGTATTAAGCCCCACACATTTACTTTAAAAAAATAAAACAAACACTTTACCCCTAATTTAAAGGATAAACCCCTTTAGAATAGCTATATAAAAATATATGATAAGGGGTTAATATAATAAATGAAAAATATCCTCTAATATTAAGGAGAGCCAACTCTTTAATATTTTAAAAGCCCAATTATATCAAATGGTTATGGGGCTAAAAGTATTGATGGCATATAGATCTCTTGAAAGAAATATTTTTGTAACCAAAAGGGAACTTTTGATTTATTTTATTTGTAATGGGGGATTTTTTCAAGATTTTATTATAAAAATAGGAGATAAGGGAATATTTTGTAATCTTATGGTTTTAAACCATATTGGGTAAATTTTTTGGATACAAGGGGGAGAAAATGGGAGAGTTGGTATCGAAGTAGTGACTTAGGAGAGAAATTCCTTCGTGAAATTTTTCTCATATTTTATGTTTTCTCGGAGATTATTCTTGCACAATTTGGAGGAGGTTTTTCAAATATGTTGTAAACCAAGAGAAACCATGCTAGATTTTTGTACTAATTTTTTGGAGAATTAATCAAATCAATCCACTCATTGGAGAGGGGTCTATAGACGTAGTAATTTTTACGCGAACTCCGTTATCAACTATGTTTTCATTTTCTCTCCTTTCTCTCATTCTTATTTTCGTCACTTTGTTATTTATGTTTATTTAAATAATGTTTGTGTGTTAATTTCATTTAAATAATTTAGATTTAAAATTGTAAAACTTACACATTCAAACAAAATTTTCATAGATTCGTAAATCACATCAATAACCTCGTGCGAGGTTTGATTTCTCTCACAAATATTTTCGACTATGAGGATGCAAGGAATAGAAAACAAAGATTCACTGCTAATGCAAATGACTATGAAGATCTCGATGTGAGAAATGGAAGAAGGCTAAAAGTTAGAAGAGATGTTCTGCATAAGGATAATGAGAGACTAAAAGGACTATGTTCTAGATATGACAAGGTGGTAGCCTGGACCTATGATGATCTTAGAGGATACGATTCAGGCATAATTCAACACACTATTGAATTGGTTGAAGGCTTAAATTTTGTTTGATAGAAAGAAAGTCCAATAAATTTGAAAGTCAAGTTATTGATGGCACAAGAGCTTACCAAATGAATCGAATAAAAAATTCCATACCTAATCAAATATTCCACCCAGGTATCCAACCTTGAACCAATGCAAAAGAAGAATGGTGATATTCATCTCTATGTGGATTTCAAATAACTAAACAAGGCTTCATTAAAATATCACTACCCTTTGTCTTCATTGTAGCAGATCTTGTAGACTATGCCCAAATCGAAAATTTTCTCACTAATTGATGGATTTTTAGGTTATAAGCAAGTCTAAGTAAAAGAGGAGTTCCAATACAAAGAAACATTTACCACCAACTGGGGAATGTTTGCGTACTTGAAAATGCCCTTCAAACTCTCCAATGCTAGTGTGACCTTTCAATGAGCAATGTATATCATCTTCAAGGGGTTGATTAATTAGATCATCTTAATATATTTGGATGACCTCACTATTTTTTCAAAATTGAAGGATAGTCATTTTGATCATCTAGAAAAAGTCTTCCAAAAATTCCAATAGTTCAAGATTTCCCTAAATCTCAAGAAATGTGTCCTCGAAGTTCCTGAATGAAAGCGACTGGGTTGTGTGGTATGAAAGGAAGGAATATCAATAGAACCTAGAAGGGTGAAGGATATAATAGAGCTATTGATTCTAGTTAACCAGAAGGGGCTATAGTCATTTTTGAGAAAGATTAATTTTGTTGGCTAGTTTATTTTAGATTTCATGGGAATCATGAGACCAATCACATTGATTTTAAAAAAGAATAGTGCTCACTCAAAAAGACAAAGAGGGAATTAGAGAACATCCCATCATGTTACACTCTAGGACTCTAAAAGGATATGAAACCGATATTTTTTGTTTTGAGAAACAAGCCTTTTCTATTGTCAAAAGCCTCAAGAAATTTGGACACTTGGTATCAAATAATAGAATCACCATTTATGTCACCCATCCTAGTGTTCGAGAATACATCACCGAAGGTGAGATAACTAAAAAGAGGGCCAAATGGATAATCGAGATCTTGGAATATGGTGTATACATTACACCAACCAAGTTGGTCTAGGGAAGAGGTCTTTGCAAATACCTTGTGCAAAAATTGAGCTCTCTAGTAGAGGAAGAGACCAGCTAGGCCTACACAAATTATTTTGAGTTCGACGAGTCATGGGTGAAGGATGAGACACAATATATGCAAAAAGGGTAGTACCCAACCAACATTCAACCTCACAAAAGATGCTAATATTGACTGCAAGGCATCAAGTATGTACTAATTGAATTGATTTTATTTTAAAAAAAAAATGATGGCATCATGCTCTACTACTTAGATAAACCATAGAAAGAATTTTTTTTAAATGAATTTCATAGAAATACTAAGGGTGGACACTTCACCACCAAGATTAATATTTTGAAGATAATGTAGGTAGGATATTACTAGCCATCCTTTTCCTCCAAAGCACACTAAATGATGTGAAAGTGTACTCAATGCCAATATTTTGTTGGCAAGCAAAAGAGCTTCACAATGCCACTAAGCCCTATCGTAATTGAGGAACCCTTTGCACAATGCGGTTTGTAATTTTTTGGGATGATAAATAGAATCTCTAGCACTAGCCATAAGTGGATATTTACAGTGATCAATTATTCGAAATGATCAATAGAGGTTGTTGCTCTAAAAAATGCCACATAAATTGAAATTATCAGTTTTCTTAAGGAATTAGTGGCAAGGTTTGGTTTGCCTAAGACCATCATAGCCAATAATTTGTGAGTATTTTTAGGCTTCGGAATGTCAAATTTCACTCTCAACAATGGGGTCTACCTCAAAAATTCATCAAATTATTACCCATAAGGAAATGGTTTAGCATAATCGACTAACAAGAACCTAATCAAGTTGATTAAGCACATTAGGTCAGAATGCTAGAAGGAATGGCACATGCATCTGCAAGCCACTCGATGGGATGAATAAATGACAACCAAATGAATCTTGAAGACATATCCTTACAAATTGGTATATGGAAAGGAGGTGTTTTTACCCATTTCCATAGAAATTCAAGCATTACAACTGTTAAAAGCCTTCGAAGTCGAGGACAGCAACGAAATGGAAGTAAGATTGGTAGAACTCCTGAGTCTTGAAGAAAAAATGGAAAACACATATGATGCCATGGTTGGACACCACTAGATAGTCAAACGATGGTTTTATAAAATAGCCTCCAACCCAGATTTTTGGGAGGGAAGCCTTGTGTTAAAGTACAACAAGCATGTTGTAAAACTAGTGCAACATTAAAAGCTTTTTATACTATGGAAGGGTCCCTTATTCATTCATGCATGCAAAAAAAATAATGCATATGAGATAAAAGATATAGATGGAAACATTCTAGATATACTAGTAAACAACATTCATCTAAAGTTGTTCCATTAAAACATGAAAGTTCTTTTAAATTTTTCATAGTTGTGGACCATATGTAAGTTTTTTATAAAATATGATTATTTTGTGAATAAACCATGAGAATAACATAGGAATAGCCAAAAAATTATTATATTATATTCATTTAAAATATTTACATTATAATACATTTATTGAGCTTGAAGCTTCTAGAGAAGTTCAAGCCTTCTCGGACAAACCCAAAAAGAGATACATTGCAAAAAGAAAAAAAGAAAAAAGGGGAGGCGATGTGCAAAGTAGTGACATTAAAGCCTTGATTCGTCATTAGTAGTCAAAATAACATTTCTTTTGGTTTTTATTCAACAAGGTGGTAAGGGAATTAATAACATAACACACATCGGCAAGACATAATATGGGCCTTAGTCCTCAGCACCATGACTATAGACCAAAAATTTTAAGTTTTTTTTTCTATCGAGCCCAAGAATTGACTCCACACCACAATCCCTCAACAAGAAGGAGGTCACAGGCTGGTACAATGAGTGATGCCTCTCTCGGTCCATAGTGTGAAAATTAGTAAGAAGGGGAAACAAGGGAACGCCCTCCCCATAATCGACATGTCTGCGAAGACCCATAGCACTTGGAATGTTGCCACCAAGGATAGCCACTTGCACAATCTTGTTAAACTCATCCATGAATGTTGAATCAAATATAACATGACACAATTCGATTATCCAAGGCTTGGAGATGTCCACATATAGCAAGGAGGCCACAAAGTGGGATACAACATTGGAGTTTCTTTGTCGAGCACCCATTTGAATTTTATAATTATAAGACAATCATTCTTCTTTACCAGGTGTTTAACTGTATCATTGTGGACTTCACCCAAAAAGGAATATAGTAGCCTTTGGCTCAAGATCCAAATAGGGATACCTAGGCAAGAAGTCATAGAAGCAAATAGGATAAGGCTAGCAGAATGGAGTATACATCAAGAAAATATTGCTAACTCAAGAGCCAATTCAATGAGTTTTTTGTTAGGGTGACACTACTATTTAGAGAAAAGGTGCACCGATGAGCTCAACAAATGAAAAATCTATCTCTTGCCAAATGTTAACAAAGAAAATATCAAAGAAAAAAAAGGTGAGAGATGAATCGTAGAAAAACTATTACACCAAGACTTGAGAAATAAACTCAGACCACATTGGGAGTAAATATTCATGTGTACTGATTAACACTAGGTTTTTGTTGCCATCACCAATTCCAGCTTGCTTACTCATGTGAAAAGATGTTTATGATAGTACTAAAATTTGAAAAATTAAATATGATATGTCCTTTTAGAGTACCTTGTGTCACTGAAAGAAAGGTTCTCATAGCTAAAATCATATTTCCACACTTAGAGCTTATTTGTGAAAAAGGTAGCGAGGGGAATGTACAAATTACATTCTTGCAACAATGTTGTCATTCCTGAGGGATATAGATCCCTACTCCACATGTATCAGCTTGCTAGAAAAACTTAGCATGCTAATGATAATGAAAATTCCTTATTGCATGTACATGCAAGAAAATTAAATTCACCCAAAAATAATTTTTTGTCTAAGTATCAAAAACCTCAAGAAACTATTTCCCTAAAAAGGCTTTCTAAAAATAATTCATCAGAACAATGGAAAAAGCATCATCTTCTAGTCAACAGGCTGGAGTTTCATCTACTAGACCAGGCTACACAAACATATTTGGGAAGGATTCATTTTCTAATGCCTTAGTATCAAAAGAGTGGATTTTTCTCATACTAAAACCATACTGGAAAATAACCTCGTTAAGAAGGAATCAGTCATGGATTTTGTAGACAATATTTTTGACCCAACATTGAATATGAACTATAATAACCTTAGGGAAGGGGCAATGTAGAGAATGGTCAAGTATGGGGGAACCAAAGGCTTGGAATCAGTCTTCTTTATTAAAAAATAATCCTTTGTTCCTAGGTTTTGATGTCATCATTCTAAACACATCCTTGGCCATATTTGATAATGAACCTTGTTAAGAAACCTATGCACAAAGTGACCATCATCCACATCAATCACAATTAATTCTTTAATCGCCCTATCAAGGGAACCCATTGAAAAAATTGAAGCATCTATCTTAATAGTTTCAACAAACCCATATGCTACCAAGCAAGTGCCTCTTTTTCCACCCACTTCCCCTTTCACTCTGATGAGTATCCCTCCTTATTAGTCTACATATGGCATCCTTCCTTTTTTCATGATAATATTTCACTTCGCCTCTCTGCAACCTCACACAGCTGAATCTTTTCCTTCCATCACTCTCTTCATTCTCCCTCAAGGTGCTTTGATTTCTAGATAGAGTATTGACACCCTAGAGTCTTCAGAGCCACTTGGACACAACGATGTAGGCTCGAAAAGAAAGGAAATAGAAAATATAGATAAAGGTCATGACAAAACCAATTACTTAGAAGATTAAGGATTCTTTTGATGAAGATCAAAATTCCTTGTTGATCGCTACCATGAAGGCAACTAATGTCCAATCCAAAAGGAGAAATGTAGTTAGAAGATTAAGACATCCAAGTTGTGGGCCTTGATTTTAATGAGACTCTCCCATGCAAAAAAAATGTTTTGGCCAAAGAAACTTAGAAGGTGGTTTACACTGACTATAAAAATTTGGACAAAAAATTGAAGAAGTGTGAGGTAGAGTTAGAAAATTTAAAAAACACGGTGGATAGGCTGCAGGTAAAAATCAAAAGAAAACATGTTGAAATGGCCTGCCTAAGGTAGTTACAGGGTCTACAAGGGGAAGCAACTAAGTTGGTTGAAGTAGCCCAAAATGAGTAGGATTGACTTCATGCCAAGGTAGAGAAACTGAAGTGTGAGATTGTTGTTGAATGGGAGGAGATGGACAAAGATATAACCATCATAAATGTTGTATCTGATGGGCTACAAAAAGAGATACATATGCTAGATGAATAAAAGGAGGATATGTACAAGGAATTAGATAGTATTCTATCTCAAGCCTTTGATGATGTTCATAAGTCCTAAGAAGAAATAAAAAGGGTGAAAAAACAAAAGAAAGAAATCGAGTTTCTTTGACAGACTCACAATGAGGAGATTGGGAGGCTGAGCTCTAAGCTTACAAAAACCCTCCAAGAAAAGAGTCAATTGGAAGAAAGAATAAAAGAAATGGATTTCCAATTCCAATATGAGTTGGCAGTAGCACAAGGATTTGAGATCCACCCGATACTAAAAAATGAATAGTGACTCATTAGGAGAGAATCATGGTTACAATTGTAGCCCTAAAACTAGATTTTTAATTTCTAACATATGTTCAAGAATTAGATAAGAATACTGGACCAAGGGTTGACCAAATTCTCCACATATATGCCTCCTAGACTGAGGAATCAGGGAGCCTAATCTCAAAGTTATGTAAAGGAACCAAAGAAGATTTAAGGGATCCCAAAATTCTTGATCGAAGGGTATCCATGAAGAAGGCAAGTGAATTCATCAACTTCCACAAGGTTGCATCAAAAAGTAAAGCTTTCTAGGCAGTGTTGAATAAGAAGGTTAGTGAGATTAAGGAGGAGTTCAAAATTATGCTCGAATGTAGATTACTCACCTTTTTCTCATCAAATGGAGGAATGCTATCAATTGAATTGATTGTGGATGCAATCAAGCTCAAAATCCGAGCTTCCACAACACTCCCAGGTCTAAGCCCATTACCCACTATTGAGGAAATCGACAAGGAAATCCTTCCCCTTTCTCAGCCTTATTACCACATCAGAGTTTTTTCATCAAGGTTGGGAGGGGTTTCTTTTAAAGAAGTCCTTGAATTGGATCAAGCATACAAGATTCTACATACCCTCATCTAGCCCACTAATGTAGATTGGGAGACCCATAGTACCA